>BLKR01002696.1:0-182260 GCA_011170035.1 Teleogryllus occipitalis
TTCTTATAAAGATATAAGTATGAAAAGAAGGAAGTGGAGTTTCGGATGGGAGAAGTTCTCCAGGCAAAATTCTCTTTTCAGCCGGGACCGAAAACGTAAAGCTGCGCTTCATATTCAAAATCCAAACCTAAATTAACACTGAAGTTTGGACGCAAACCGTTAACTCCCCCTATGGTATTTTTGCAGAGGTACGTAATATCATCAACAATCACTTGAAAAAAACTTCTTGAAAGGAACCACTAGAGACTCGCAAAAACATATCTTAAATTTATTGAAAATTCGAAAATGAAAGTTGCTAATCGTACAAAACGTTCTTAGAAAAAATATTTATACAGGCTGGAATTCAATCACGCAGGTGAGAAGCCTAGCTTTGGCGACTGAACCTTCCTGATAATGTTAATAGATTTATCGATAATTGAGATAAAAATATTCGTTTACGTTGACGATCTTTAAAGATCTGCTTTTGAAATATATTTCATTAAAAATATCTATCTTCAAGTTGATGGAGGTGTTCGAGCATTTTTTATCTTTTGCGATTATCAGATCTTCGAAAATTATTCCATTTGACGTCTGTTTTATTTGTAGTAGTTTATGCAGTTGTCTTCTTTCCATGCACACACATATGAGCCGCCATTGCTACCTAGGTTCATGCTGTGAAAAACGTCGTAATTTTTTTTTTTAGATTGTCACTAGTAAAAACGGTTCTTTCAGGACATGCATAGCGGGCTAAAGGTTCAATATTTAGTATTAGTGCTAAAAGTAAGATGATTCTCAAGTCTTCAGATTAATCTCTGAATGCAACAAAGAACTCATAGATTTTTATTACGTAATAAACATATGCAATATTGTATATTATTTTTGTAGTGTATGTACGATACTATATAATATTCTTTTTTAAATAATTACATAATTAAATTAATAATTAAAATATAAATATATATTTAAATCAATTTTGCCAAGTAAAAGAAGACAACAAACGAAAAACCTAGGCCTTTTGGGGGAGGGGACATGCCCCCCCCCGTGGATCTGCTGTGTCCAAAAGAGAGTATGACGTACTGGTAAACGTGATTTAATTTTGCTCGTGGAATGGCGCCACTTGTTCTACCGACCTCGTGTCGCAACCTGTCTACTCGCAAAATAATACGCCACTTTTACCACCTGTGTCATAATAGTAGTTTATGTAATTAATTTATAATGTTAAGCTTTATTACATGAGTACATGTTTTGAAAACGAGCAGCGTTAGTAGCGAGTTTTCAAAGTTGTACGAATGCAATAAATCAACATTATAAACGAGTTGCAAACGCTATATTTTGTATAAAAGCATTTTAAATTTTTAAGAGAATCAAACTTAATATTACGAAACAACTTCCTTGCGACGTCTCGGGTATTCTACATCTGTACGAGAAAACGGTGGTCGGCTGTTCCATTCACCGCTACCACCCCCAAGATTCTCTCGTTGCGATTGATTGAATGTGTGATGACGCAAAGATCCGTGCTGTAAAATCTAAAGACGGCTCCACACATTCGACATTCGCCGAGCGCGCGAGCTAGTGCTCGCCCAATCCCGAGCAACTGACGTGTTCGGCGAATGTTCGCTCACTTTGATGAGTCCAAAAGACCGACACGCGGTGGGTAGGGCGAATACCGAATGTTCGTCACTCGGCAAATAGCAAGCAACTCATCCACACCACTCGGGATTCGGCAAGCGGTTACTCGCTGCTCGCCGAATAACGAATATGTGGAGCTGCCTTCATACGTCATCATTTGTGCCGTAAAAGACCCTTTTACGAACGATTTCTTGCAACAGAAAAGGTCGTTTATAATGCTGGTATACAAAAAATAACTCTTCCACCTACCGAGTAGTAGTTGCCTTGTTTTGCCGCTCTCACCTGTGTACCAGGAGCGTACGCGCCGCACCGTGGAGAGGTAGCGGCGGCACGCCTTGAGGGGCGTGTCCGAGTTGCCCGAAAAGATGAGCGGCTGCAGGGAGCCCGGCGACGCGAACAGCAGGAACAGCGACAGCATCTCGGCCAGCACCAGCCCGCCGAAGTACTTTTGCGCGAAGCGCTGGCCCTCGCGCAGCTGCCCTTCGTCCAGCCACGCGGGCCTGCCACGGGCACGGTTAAAGGCTAATCATTAGTAATCGGCGATAGACGTTACCACATATACGCTTGTATTGCTAGGATTAATTATTAACCCTAGTGCAAGTGCCGAAAATGAAAACAAGACTTTTTGAAGCCTGTAAGTTTAAAAGGGTTTAATTTTATAACAACACATTATGTGCACTTTTTTGTAGGAAATTGTGTCCACTTTAATTTTGTATAGAGCATACTTTACGGTGGGATTTACAATTATGGATATACATGCAAAAGACGTACACTGTCAGAAATTACATTAAATTTAATGTAGATTTAATGTACGACTGTACATATATTTTAATGTATCTTGTACATTAAAATGTACATTAAAGGGAGATTAATGTACATTTATTTAAGGGAGATTAAGGGATATTTGTACATTTAACTTAATGCGGAAATTAAAATCAATGTAGATTTAATGTACGACTCTTGACTTTACTAACTTGCCTGTATTAAATTTAATTGTTCACGCACATTAAATTTAATGTATACGCTCATTAAATTTAATGTACATGTACATTAAAGTTGCTGTACGTGTACATTATATTTAATTTACCTACATGATAATTACTTTCATGTGCTTTTCATGAAAGTAACGCAGAAATTTCTGAATGTGTAGAAAAATCACTTTTAAACGACCCACCAACCCCGTTAACCTCCCATACACAAGCCAAGTTTCAAAACTCCGTTTTTTTCACTCGATTTGTCTAATTTGGCAGGGCTGTTATCTTTGGAGAGTACATTACAGGTGCACAACAGGCAAATAGGATAACATACTATGCAGTTTGGCTGTTGTTTAGGCAGAGTATTGGGAGAAGTGAAAAATTCTTCTGACTTTGTAAAATAGATATACACACTATATTGCACAAAATTGAATCGACTCTTGATATCGTCGGGTACATCAGCTAGTTTTTTTATATTTACTATTTTCTTTTGGGTAGAACAATACAAAGATCAGTGTTAATACACTCTGCATTTGTTATAGTTGCTTATATCTACTTAAATTAACTTACAATAATCTTGTGGGAATTCTGATGTGATGTTGACGTTCTTATGAGAAGAAATAAAAGAGGTCATCTTCGTCAACATTTGATATTCTTCTTACAATAATCTTAAAATCCAATTTACATTACTACTAGGGTGGTAGAGGTATCTTTGAACAATATCTCTACTTTGGATCGAGATCTGAGAATTTATTTAGGAATGTATGGAAAGGAAATGTATTTTTAATGCGGGTTCTGTGAGCTGGGTTATGGCAGAGTCTTAGCGGGGTTAGTTTGGGTATATTTGGTATGTTTTGAAAGAAGTGGGTGGATAAAAAATTAATGTGGTTGGTAATCGGTTCTATCTGGAATTCTTTATGGAGACGTACCATGGGGCATTCGTGATGGTGCGCAGGAACTGATTTTGGGTTACTTGCAGTTTTTTTTTGGTGTTTGATTTAGCTGCGCTGATCCAAACTGGGCATGCATGTAATAATAGTGGTTGTATGATAATTTTGTATAGAAGTAAGGCAGTATTGTAGGGTAATTTAGCTGATCTATTTATTATTGGTTTTAGTTGGTGTAATTTAATTTTTGCTTGTATAACTTTATTATCGATGTGATTTTTCCAATTGTGGCGTGTGTCTAAGAAAAGGCCTTGATATTTTATAGGTTTGTTATGTGGATGCCATTGTATAGATTCTTGATTCAGATGTAAGCGACATCAGCTAGTAGGTAGCATGTTTTGTAAGTAGGTATATCGTGTTGTAGCAGTGCCATTTCTAGTCAAACAAGAGACTGACTGTAGTGAATATGGAGCTTATGCTTGGTATGTGATTTCCCTTAACCCGTAATTGGTGGTGTGGTGGCTGTTAGTACCCCAGCCTTTGAAAGATACTGAACCAGCGCGAAGCGGATACGCGAAGGGGCCTAAGCTTCTGAGTACCTCTAACCAGTCAATTGTTCTGCGAACCTGGCGGTGGTTACATAATAGAAGGTGAGCAGACACATGTTATTTTATTTTTTCTGGAGCTTGGGGTATAATCAATCCCCACCTCACTGATTACGTAATTATTTATCCCGTGTTTTTTTATATTTCACAAAACTATGGGTGCTTCGAGGGATGTTTTTAGGGGAAATGACCCAGGATTTGAGGAATGGGTCAAGGTCAATTTACTAGCGGAAGAGAGCGAATTCAGTAGTGAAGACGTGGAGAGCGTATTTGCAGAAATTGCAGGAAATGAAGGACTGTCGAAAGTGACTTAAAATTGTGATTATGTTGTATTAATCATAAGATGTGATTAATTGGTCCTCCTTAATTAGATTCTGGTTATCAAAAGACAATTTTATGATTAGTCTGAGTATTGGCACAAAATATAGTTAGAGCACTGCCTTTTTTGTGATTGATGTTGACCTTCAATTTTTAAACAAAATTGATAAGTAACTGTGCTTCTTGTTTACTTATTTTTGTATTAATTCTAATAATAATGCATAAAATTTCTTGTTCATATAACCAAACAATACATTTTTCTTATTTCACCACGTTTAAGCAATTTTTTTGTGTTGGGGTATGTGTATTCCCCACATCACCAGTTACGTAACAAAAAAATGACATAACTAGTTATGGGTTAATGTACTACTTGCAAGGGATATCATTGGGCATTCTATATTTGTGAAAAAAATTGAATTACAATAATATTTTTATTCAAATTTACGAAATAAATACATTTTTAATGATGGAATGGAAAAAATATATATGAAAAAATTTATAATGTGTATAGTATGTTAATAGTATAAGAGTTTTACTACTGCCATACTATAGACTAATTTTAATGGTGCGTATTCTCTTATGTGAGCTGTCAATAGATATCGAACCAGGAAAAACCTTATTTCTTTTTCTTTTCTTATTCTTTACTCTGCCTTCTCAAGAAAACGCAAAATAATTGTTTTAAAAATCTTTATAGAAACAATCTGCATGCAAATTAAGGGATTTCATTTAAGTTTAATAGTATCATGGTAGAGAAAAACAATAATAAAATATCAATCGCCTGCTTCCAATCGCGTTCATACACTTCATTCAAGTAGTAAAACACCTGACTCACATGCACCGTACGTACTGAATTAGCAGCGGCTTGTGCGACTCACCTGTCGTCGATGGGCAGCTCGGAGTCGCCCGGGGCGAGCATCCCCTCCCCCATCAGCAGCCGGAAGAAGCCCCCCACCTCCGGGCCCTCCTCGGCCTCCAGCGCGCGCAGCGCCTCCTGCCTTTGGGCCTGGAGGCAGAGAATTATACGCGCGCGTTTTCATGAGCCCCGGAATTCCTACCCCCGCTCCTTTGCCAACTTAACTTAAGTTGAATTAAGAATAAATGATAGCAACGAGAATTGTGGACAAAATATGATAACCAGAAATGTTCGCCCCCATGTAATAGAAACTATTTTGCATCGAAAAACGAACTACAAATGTGATATAAAATTCCTTGTCAAAATAACCAAACTCCTCACTCCACGAGCAACGAGGGAAGGGAAGGTTCAAGAAAACGTGTGTGGATAATAGCACTTGCGGTTGCCCAGGACAGGGGCGGAAAAAGTCCTCCTCGATATATTCTTCTAAATATAATTGTATGCATTTGGCATTTTGAGTCGACTGTCCGACTTTACCGACTGGCTAAGTGTCCCCTAAGCCTGGGCCTAGTACAATTTCCCACGCTTTGGGGGTAAGAGAGACATGTGGTGAACATGACGTATTCCCTTCACCGTATCTAGCAAACTCCGTCTGCCTGAGCTTTCCTTCGTCACACAGCTACAGGAACTGTGACGATTTTCAAGAAATGGTACAACTCTATTTTTGCCTCGACCGGGAATCAAACCCGGTATCACACCAAGGGAGGCCAGTACGCAGTCAATGTGCCATTCCAGAAGATTCTAAATATAATTACAAAATAAAATATTTACTTTGATGCTTGAGGGAAGATGTGCATTTTTTAATTGATGGCTATAAGTAGGGAGATAATTTGTATGCCCTAAAAAAGTCTTGAAATATGCTATGAAATGCATTTATGACCTAAACATTTATGACATGCTTTAATAAGTTAAAAATCCTTGTATTTTAATACGCAATAACAATTAATAATATTTCATTTTCTAAATAAATCTTTCTTGATAAAATTCAAGAGAAGCATGCTTGGAATGAAAATATATATTTTTGTGCAAACATAATACAATATACCTTACTTCGCGGAAAAAACAATTGAAGTAAATATTCACTTTAGTCAAGTCCATTGTAAGTCGTTGCAATTCGTTTGACCGGTTTAAAAATATGAAAATATCAAGGAATATGCTATATTTGCACAAGTATTATACCATTTATAGAAAAGAAAAAACGCAAACTTTGACAAGTTCATTCTAATCAATAAACGCTCGCAAATGAGTGGTAGATTAGATGAAAAGACGAAACGTTTTAAAAAAGGCTCTATTTTAAAAAAATATGCAAAATATGAACCTATAATTATAAGAATATGCACCAACAGGAAAAATCGGCCAACTATGCACAAATATGTTAATATACTCGTATTAGTCTACATAGCATCCAATTCCTACCAAATATCAAGAAATTTCACTTTGCAATGTCCTGAAGCAACGGATAAAAGTATGCAAAATCATAGAAATCTGCTCCCTAGCTATAAGGAATTTATTTTGGTTTTAAATTATAAACGCAATTTTAAGCGACGGGAAAACTATGGAAATCCCACTCCGGTAGAACTCTTTTTTCTCCTGTTGTACGTTAATCGCCCATGCGTCTCCTGCGGGCCGAAGAGGAAAATTAATTTTAATGGTGCCTTACTGGCCGAAAGGAGGAATTCCTCCCATGATTCCAGTCATCTATCAATTTATTTTTCAACTAGATCAATGCGGTCAGGGTGTTGCGATGCGTGAAGGGTAGAGTGTAACGTATTGTATTAACAAGCAGGAAACCGGCTCCTTGCAGGCACCGCGTCGCACGATTAGAGCGCCAGAGAATACTGGGTGGAGAAAGGAAGTACAAAGGCGGTAGCTAGGGGTGGAGGCATCCCGAGGTATTTTGGGAACTTCCAGGAGTCCATGGGAAGGGATGCCCAAAATGCGTGGCGGCGCGACAGTCACGTGGCATGAAGTGCCCCGCGAAAGCGAGATGACGTTGCGTATCACATGGTCAGGGAGATATATAAGCAAGAGCGCAAAGCGCGGGGCTGTTTTTTTTTCTTTGATGAGTGAAAACCTTGTACGAACAAAACTTGCGCCCAGGGCGGTGCGGAGACGAGCTATGCTCGTAGGGCAACCCACGTGTTGGGACGCCGCTGTGGAACATTTTTTCCACGGGTGACTGAGGGCGCCGGGGCTCTACGCTGTGCGCGTAAGCTCGCTGAGGAGTGGCGAGGGCCACGAGTCAGGCAGATTTGCATCTTTTAAGGATCGCTCCTGCGATCGGTGTGTAGGGTCTATCAGAGCTGTACATAACGGATCAAACTATTTATTTGTAAATACTTATTAATAAATATGTAAATATCTGAAGCTCGTGTCTGTGATTGCCGTTGTGTTCCCACGACGTCACAATAGCTGTCCCACGGTGCAATCTAGTGTAAAAATTACAACGTGGGCGGGCGGAAGGGGCACCCCGAACCGAGAGTTCAGAACAGCCGGACACTAGAATTCTCCTCCAGATGGCGACTGAACTAGACCTAGCTATCTAGCTAGGGTGGAAAATCCTGCTACCGTCAGGACAGGATTTGCTACCTAGGACCTCCCGGACAGAAGCGCTGCAGGGGCAGCAGTTGATGCCATGAGCCATCTTTCCCGGGTGTATCCCTCTTCTTCAGACAGATATTCACTACCCCATAACGGCTAACTTAGCTGAGATAGTCCTTCGGGATATCAGTATCTCCCCTTAATCCCGAAAAGAAAGACGGGCTACCTCCGAAGCCGATGACGGGTTCTAAATCAAGTCTCAGTCGAATGGGCCAGGAAGGGGGATTGGCCTCTGTTCCAGGAACTCGCATTCTTGAGAGTCTTGCAAGGTGCCGGTGAGGGCAAGGCACTACAGAGCCGTAAAGACTATAAGTCCTGGTCCAAAACTATACAGTCGACTCCTGTTACAGTGAACTCGGATAAAGTGAACCCTCGGTTACAGTGAACTTAAGTCATTGGTCCCGTTTCACTTACATTAAAAATAAGCATAAGGAGATTCGGTTATAGTGAACCTAAACCTCGGCTATAGTGAACGCAAGAAATGCAAAGTCCTTAAAATTAATTCCCTCCTGGAAAAGATTATATCGCATCAGTGTCACAAGCTCCAACACTAGGCAGTTTGAAAAAAATATCGTCAGACAAAAGTCATAATCGAAGAAGTGTCCTCTGAGGCGAAGGTAGAGGTCCCCGAACGGGGGACCTTGCTGAAGACCTTATTCCTCTAATTTTCACTGCAGAAACAAAAGCCGTGTCCTACGTGAGCTACAACTGACGGCGGCGACGCGCGATTGCTTGCTTCTGTATAGAGCGATTTTCCTAAGGATGAGCCAAAGTGACAGCTAGTGCTGGCAACATAACTGAAGGTTCTGTGGTCGTTGTGCCCATAAGACTCCCTTCCCGCATTCGTTCGTTTGCAGTTGGCTAACTTGTAAATGGCTTCGACGCTTCCTTTTTTGATGTCCTCGTCCGACAAAAATGTAGTGCGCCGCGAGAAATAAATGAAATTAGGAAGTGCAGTGTGCAGAGAAACGTGCGAAGCTGTCGAATAGGTTATTGTAATAAATAAGAAAATACCTCGGCACTATCTAATTATTTCATCTTTGCCCAGGGGTCAACGCCTTCGAGAAATCTATCATTAATCCATTTTTTGCACAATTTGTTAAGAGAGTAAGGAATCTAATTACTGCAGGAACGGGAGGACTCAAGTTTGCAAGGCGTTTAGTTTTTGTTGTGGTAAGACTCGATATTACCTCTACGGACTTTCCGCTATTAGGGAAATCATTTTACTCATCTCGTTTTAACCTCAATGCTAACCTCAAACCTATGCAATACATTTTTTAATATTTTCCAATACTAGATTTGATTGAATAATATAATCCAGTCACTATTGAATTTTAATTATTTTTAAAACATTAAGTCTGCAAATATATTTCGTAATTTTTTTCTACCATTCAACCATTTTTTTCTACCATTCAACTTTCCGTTCATTTTAAATAGTCCAGGATGACAATGTGTATCAGAAAAGGAAGAATATTTTTCTTTGACTTGTGTGCTATCAATTTTTGCAATCGTTTAATATCGAGAATAAGGTCTACAACTCCAGTGTTTGTTTTGTTTACTAATTCGTCAAGGATGTTCGGGAACCACTTGAATCGAATTCTACTATTTACTATCCATACCGCATTCAGCTCATCGGAAGGCGGGTGGCCCGATGTGCGGATGTCGTCGGTTGTCATCTCCTTGTAGTCTTTGTCAGTTTCCAAGGCACGTGGTGGTGAGTGAAGTCCTCTTCCTCCATTGCTGGTGGACACTGGAGACTGTCTTCTCCGTACTCGTGGCTTCCGTGACATCTGAAGCACGTAGTGGTCAATCATAATTAACTAGTAATACTAAGCACAGATTTTTCTCACATTAGTTAGTTTCCTAATTTCTTTGATCTAGCTTTTCGGTCTTGCTCCATCCTTATGCATTACTCCGTACGTATACGAGAAAGTAAAAATCAGAAAGACGTGTGAACGTCCATCACGATACAGCTCTAATTGCGACCGATCTTTTTTACGAAAAACAAATTATTTAGGTGCGAAAAAGATATTAATTGAAGTCCAAAATGAGCCTTTTTTATGCATGAAACCCCTAAAAATACTTTGGTTTCTCCGAAAAAATGAAAGAAAGAAATGTTCAAAGAGTATTCTGAAGATTTTCAACTGCTCGGTGGCACGAATTACTTTGGTTTAATAGCTCTGAAAATGTGTTTCAGTAATTTGAGCAGGGGAGATCGAAAAAATCAAACAATGCCAGAAAGACATTCAAACCTAAAAATATAATTGGTCTGCATGTGGCTAATTCACGATTTAGCTTGTTAATGTTCACATATTCTAAAGTAGGTTGATAAAGTTCCAAGCATACTTCGGACTGAAACAGCAATAATGCACATTAGCCAACAAGAGGTAGATAGCATAGGTGAAATACGTTACAGAAACGACTAATAACAAAAAGTATGTGATAAACAGGAACCAGACTGCTGATGGGAAGTTTCTAAGGATTTCGAAAAATAAAGTGAATGTTTTCCAAATGCACTATGCCAGTCCCAGGCGCGGACTGAACATGGTAGAAGTTCATTGTATATAACACCTTTATTTCCAGGATAGATCAGAGAGAACATGAAGCCCTGCGAGTTTGAAACGGATATTTTTGTATAGTACTTTACACAATGTCTCAACATTTTCAAAACATTCACAAAAATGGGTCCAGATTTTCATGTGAGATTAGACCGCCATCCACCTCACTGCAGATAGAAATTCTGAAAACTTCTCATTGTTAGGAGCTCTTACGGCTGTATGATACGCAGTTTTATTTGTACAATTTGTGTTGATTTATCAGCTTTAAAGGAATCAGTTTTGTAATTAAGCAAAGAATTGGTAATGCTCTACGTTCTACGAAATTTGACAATTGTAACTGATTTTCATTCAGCTAAATCGTGTGCCAACCATGACACATATAATTCATAGAACTTTAGCTGCCATCTAGCGGCGCGGAATGCCATTGGTGCATTGCAATCCGATATTCCATGAAGGCTGTCAATTTTCCTTTTATATTACATTTAAATCATATTTTTAAGAGAAAAAAACCTAATTGGCTAATTTTAATTAAGGTTTGCAGATTGCTTGGAAGAAAATACATCAATACACTGAGAATGCAAATACATTCCTCGCAACATGGACAAATAATATAGATTATCAAACACACTATCATAATATATAGACTACGTCACACACTGTTTTAACTGATTTTGACGTTAAATAAATATTTAAATAATAATAATTTTTACTGAAAAAGAGAGGATTATTAGCTTGCGTCTCAAACCTACTGAGGTACCTCAGAGCTGCAACTATTGCTATAGCAGCGTTTATGAGGAGAGGTCCTAGGGTTCGAGTCCAGACGGAGGTTGAATTCGACCCTAGCTACAGAGCTAAGTAGAATTCAGCCTCTGTGTGGAAGAATATTCTAGCGGCCACTTCTGTGATCGGTAGTTTTACGTTGTTTCCCAGGAAAATGCCAAAGCATTATCCAAACAAATGGGCTATGGACCGCCCGCGACCGTTTTTCTTCCTCGTGCCAGAGCGGACAGCACTATAGATCTTCTGCGCATGCGCAAATGCACAAAAGTGATGCGAAACGTGAACTACGCATGCGCAGAAGATCAATAGTGCTTTAACGTTGGAGGCAGTGTTGCCAAACGTGCGATAATTATCGTACCTGTACGATTATTCAGTATGACGTACGATTATCGTACAGATAAAAGTACGATAATGTGACCAATTGAAGCCGCTGATCGGGGGAACTATTCTTAAAACTATCGCTCTCGTGCGATATGCGATCATCGTATTTTTGAACGCGCGTTTCCACATTAACAATAGACCCTTAGAAAACGGCACTTAATAAGGATTCACAATGAGAGCCTATGCGAGTACGCCTCTGTAGAATTCAAATGGTAACAATATGCGTACGCTTTCATTGTGAATCCGCCGTTACGCCCCCCTCCCCTGCGACATGCTTCTGAAATTCTGTATATATCCTAAAAACAAAACTGAAATACTAGAAAAAGAACTCAGTGATGAAGATTTTTAAAATTAAAGTTACGTTAATGTTTGTTACGTTGTCATTTATATATTTTAAGAGATGTCATTATTATATGAGGGACGTTAGAGTCGATTCTAAGTTACCAAAAAAACTTCTGTTCAACTGAAACACCACTATATATTTACTACTAAGATTCCGGCAAATGTATTAGTGGAGTTTTCAATCAAGTAGAAGTTGTGCGGTATAATCACTTCGACTCCGTATATGATCAAGTAAATAAATTTTTTTTATTATTTTGATTTGTTATATATTATATGTATGCGTACATATCATAAAAGTTACGGCTATAAGAATCTCTAAATTCTATTAGTTGTATTCCCGCTGCATTCATTCTCAATTAGAAATATGTCGTTAAAGAAAATAATTTAAGTAATACATTTGAAAAAAATTCATTAAAAAGTACGATAATTTTTACACTATTTTTATTAATGTACGATAATTTGATATTGCAGCCGTACGAAAGTTGTACGCTAATAATTGATGGCGCAGTACGATATTCACTTTTCAACTATCTGGCAACACTGGTCGGAGGGTGCACAAACTCCCTATTTCACATGCACTACTCTCCCACAAAGTAGGAGCTTAGAACTTGTCCCACCTGAGGCGGTGCCTCGCTGATGGAGGTGGCTGGAAGGGAACCCCACGCAGTTTAGGAAATAACAATCCACTGAAATCTACGAACAGGGAATCTCAAATCGGAACTGGTGGAAGAAATGACTTTTTTCAGGTCTCCCTGGGGAAATTGGGGAGGGGGGTGTTCTTGTTTTCTGAAGAAAAAAATGCTAAACGTAAGCTTTTACAGCGGACAAGCTTCAGCGAAGTCGTGCGCTTTCTTTTATCTCTACTGAAGACATTAAACGGTTTGCCAGCGAGGAATTTCTGAATGGATTAACGTTTTTTCAGGTCACTGAAACACGATTGTTGGTGGGAGGGGAGTGTTAGTGATAAGGACACTGATACGCCGCTGTTGCGGTTTTTTTCCCAAAGCATCGATTTTTGCGGTTTCACTGAAGGCGTTCACGCAACTTTTCCCCAAAATTACTTCCTTCCAAATTCGAGATTGAAGGTTGAGGTTGAGTCGAGACAGGTGGTTTCATCTTTTCTGCTAGTCGCCCAAAGATTTTTTGATGAATTCTGTTTATTTGATTTTATTTCTATAGAAATATTAGGCAAATGATGTAATAATAATATTTCCATGAGTTGAAATGTTACTCAATAGTAGCATTCCTATTTAAACAAATTGGGACGTTATATCTAGCGGTTTATGGCGCTGTAGTCTTTTTTTTCTTCCCTATTGTCTAATAGATGGATTGCGAGATGATTTGGATGATTTTCCAGTCTTGTGTGGTATTTCTGACTCGCGGACGTTATTTCTTCTTTGATGGTCTTGAATTGGAGGTCATTGCGTCCAAAAATGAAGGCGTGAAGGAAGGGTCTCTATTTGCTCTTGATATCAGTCATCTTAACATTCAGAGAACTGCTTTGTAATGTAGTTCAATCTCCAAAACAACGCAGAAAACCGCAGATGAAAATAGCTTCTCAACTGTGTAAAATCTCTAACAGAAGGGCACTAGATATTGGCACCTGAAGTGTTTTAAAAATTACTCTTGAATTCACTCCGTAGATTTTATGAAAATCGAAATTTCTATGGAATAGAAAGAAGCACTCTCTTCGGCAAATACGCAGATGAATCTTTATTCTTCATTTTTGGGACCGTGCGATTCCCACCAATTTATTTGTCATGTTTCTAATGAGTGATGTTTCTGGTTCCGATCTTAGATCGTGATTTTCTTCACTAAAAGTCTATAATGATTTGGACTTTATATCTGGTTAAAAACGCGATGCAAACATGTTTATTTTTCAAGAAATTTATTCATAATTCTTAAAATATTAAGTATTATAATGGTTAATTAAATTGCTTGAATAGAATTTTGTTTTCATATTCCTGAACAGCTCCTTAAAAATTTTCCGACAAATTCTTTATCTTGGTCGAATCTTCGAGGTGATGTTTTGAAATGAACGAATTGGATAAATCAGGAAAAATAAATTTGTAGTTAAAATTCTCTTAAAAAAATACCCATAATGACCGCATGTTTTTCAAATTAAAAACTAGCGAAAAAAATGTGTAGAATTTACAAGTCTTATGTTTCGAGATAATATAGAAGTGTATTGAAAAATCATTTTAGCTACGAGAAAAGTAAAAAAACGGCCGTATATCCTCTTTGTAAACTTCACACATTCTTCACAACTGAACTTGGAAGCGTTCTTCACTTTTTTAAACGTTTGGTTTAGACATGTCTAAACCAAATTTGTGCACAAATACCGGGAGAAATGGTTCAGAGAATCCACAGATGTCATTGCAGTGCCTCTTATAGAAAGGTTCTAGGTTCGAGTCCCGACGATGGCAGAATTTTCGATACTAGCTTGTCAGTTAGGTCGAATTCAGTCGCTGTCTGGAGGAGAATTCTAGCGGCCGAATGGTCTGATCGGTGGTTTTCCGTGGTTTCTCCGATCAACACCAGACAAATGTCGGAGCAGTACCGTAACAAACGGGCCACGGACCGCGCGCGATCTTTCCTTCCTCTTCCTTATCTTATCCTCACCCCTGACTTAAAAACACTTGCACTCACATGCACTACACTACCACACAAGTCGGGAGACCGGTCGAAAGCTCGTGTCCCGTCTAGGGCGGTGCCTCGTTAGTGGGAGATACCTGAGTAGGGAAAATCCTCGCAAGCCGACGTAGGTAGGGGCTGTATCTCACCATCCAGCGAGTGCATATTTTTCACAGCCACCTCCAGAGATGAGAAACATGCGCTACACTTTCGCAACTAATGACCTTAGCAGTTGCGCCTAAAATCACTAACAATCAAACCGGAAGCGGTAGCTCAGTGCATCAACTGATGCCACTGTAACGCCTCTGACCGGGAGGTCCTAGGTTCGAGTCCTGACGGCGGCAGGATTTTCGACACTAGCTTTTCAGCTAGGTCGAATTCAGTTGCTGTCTGGAGGAGAATTCTAGAGGCCGGCTGCTCTGATCGGTAGTTTTCCGTGGTTTCTCCGATCAACACCAGGCGAATGCCGGAGAAGTACCCTACCAAACGGGCCACGGACCGCGCGCGATCTTTCCTTCCTCTGCCTTGTCCTGTCCTCTCCCCTTACACACACACACACACACACACTGTAAGTGTAAGTACACTAACATATTCCGGGAGATCGGTCGGGAACTTAGAGCTTGTCCCAACTGGGGCGGTGCCCCGCTGGTGGGAGAGTCCTGGTTAGGGGGAAACCCCACTAGCCGACGGTAGGTCGGTGCCGGATCTCGTCATCCACCGGGGGAAGATCACCGCCATCTCCCGAGAAAAAAACATGCACTACACTAACGGGACTAATGACCAAAGCAGTTGACGTGCCCGGAAACACGAAAAAATCAATCAACTAACAATCAATCAATATATCGACCATTAAGACTCAAATTGTTTGCTTACTGATCGCGTGGGTGACGTCTCGTCTCATACCACAGCTTCCAGCCGGACCAACATCCAGCCCCACCCACACCATCACGCAAACAGTACGCGGCAACGGTACATTACATTCGAAGATACCTGCCTGGAAAGTGGAGGTCAGAAAGACGAGAACATCCTCTGGCGTCTGCACGAGGTAATTAGTATCATCACATATTCAAGGAAGTTCGTTGTTTTCTACTTTATCAGATCTGAAGTGCGATAATAGGAGATAAAGTGTGGTGGCTAAAATCTTAATCTTGTTATTTTTTTAAGTGACCTACGCTAGAGTTTTGTAATTTTATAATTATATCTCATTTAAAAGATAAACACGAATTTCAGACAGTACGTCAGAAAATGATTTGCATAAATGACGCAAAATAGTCTCCAAAAAGTTCATTCTTAACAATGCAGATTCTAATGTAAAATCCAAGATGAGAGTGGGAGTATCTTCTCCGGAATAACCCTTGAAACCCTCGAAGACGTACGCATTGTATATACTGTACAGTACACGTTTCTGTGCGCGGGGACCGTGCTTCCCTTCCTTATTTTGCGTTCGAATAGTTGACGAAATTAACTAACGTCTATCGTGTTGGCAAAGCCGGCCTGCCGAGAAAATATGTCGGCAACGTGCTTGACAGGTTTTATGTAACAGCACAGAATATATAGTTCTTTACTTTCTCCGTACCACTTATGTAGTGCAGAGAAAGTTATGTAATGTTGCGCGCAAAAAACGGCGAATTTTCGGCAGAAAAAGTCTTATCATAGGGACTTGATAACAAAAAAGTGGATAAACACAGTTACTAAATTTAGATAAAAATCCTCTAACACGTGGTGTATCCAAAATCCTTGTTTTGTGGGTTCTTGATACCGAAAAATCCAAGGACAGCAAAACATGTCTGTCCGTCCGTGAACATCGCTAGCGGCTAAACCGTTCTGTGGAGTTTCTCCAAAACTGATATTTCCCAATCGATCTGAATGATGTTGCGGGCACTTGAATTTGATATCGATATTTTAATTTTGGGGGGGAACTTTACATGGGTCATTTTAATTTATTTTAAAGAAATAGCTCCAAAGTTTTTGATTAAATTTGTTGTTGAATAGTGTCAAGGACGTTTAAGAGAATGGTGCAGGTCTCATGTTCGTTGAAAACCTTGAGTTTTCGAAAATTCCAAAAGTTCAAATTTTTTTGAGTGTTCCCACGACTAAACTATTGAAGATAGAGATTTTATCCCTTAAAGATTAATTTTGAAATAAGGTCACGTACAATTTTTCGAAAATTTGAGTACTTTTCGCGTAATTTTGCGAGAAAGTTCGAGCGAAAAAGTATGTGCTGTTTTAGCACGACTAGTTTCTAGAAGTGACTGATAGTGAATATGATGGCAAATAGAATCGCATCGATCGTGTTGGCAAAGTCGAAGGCGAAGCGGAAAATGCCAACAACTGTACCTAAAATATACCTTTAGGTAGGTTGATAAAGTAGACATCACTGAAGAATATTAACATTTTCGCCAAAAAACAAAATATAAGTTTTTCATAGAAATATCTCCCTTTCATGTCGTCACCCAGAGCAATTTCGGCCACTTTTTAAAGTTTTTGATCAATGAGAAGATGAAAGTGGCAAACAATCGTCATAATGGAATTGGAGTTGATGTTTCCAACTCTGTAATCCACAGTCATAAGTTCAGATATATTGTTTGATTTGATTTAGTTAGAGAACAGAAAAAACTGTATATGCCGTAAGGGTGAAAGATACCACCTGCGCACGTTTTCTTGAGCTTGTTTGTCACACTTTGTTTGATATACAAAATTCGAAAATGAGGTCGACGTATTCCAAGAAACTGTAAGTTCGGCAACTAATAAAATAATATAAGACAGTGATTAATGCTTGCCATTAACTTCGATTCCTTGAAATGCAAGGAATGTTACTTCTGTGAATGAGTCATTCTAAAATTTCTCTGAGATCTCATTTGTTTGGAAATCAAGAATTATCTTTAAAACAGCATCTTTGTTTACAGACGAGATACCCATTGACCAGAATCCAGATGGGATGTTAATTCTAATTTTTAAGGTCTACAGATAAAATTGCTGAAATCAAGATCCTCATAAATTTTATATTGGGCAAGGGGTCTCGGTATATCTTTTTCCAACTATTTCCATCTAAACCAATTCTTTTTTCCAGCAAACTTTGTTCCTGTTAGAGTCGTTTCCCCTACAAGGTTAATCTAAAAATAATGTTTTGTACGAAAGATGCGAAAGTCGCGTATCGTCTACTTCCACGGGATTTGCGAGGACGAGGTAATAATTGCCTCTGAGACCGCAGCAAGGCGAGCCTCATCTCCCACTGTATCATACAGTTGGATCTCAACGGACGTTCCAAACAATGATTACAGTCTCCTTGCATTGGGAATTGTTCTGGCTTCTGAGCTATTAGCATAAAACGCGGTATCAATGAAACATCAACTCTACGCAATTTTTGAACAGCGGCGTCTTCAGAAGGATAATTCAAATGACAAGAATAGTAAGTTTATTGAAGTACTTGAGAAACCAGCTTTAATTTAATTCATAGTACCCTATTTTGTAGCAAAAATATTTTTCATTGATAATGGAAAAATATGGTTCGATTGATACAACTGTCAGGGATATAAATTCCTGTTTATTGGAGATTCCCTTAAAACAGATTATCGTGAAATTGTCAGATCTGTCGAACTACTTCCAAATTAAAAGTATTATAAAAATAAAAAATAAAAATCAAAACTTTTAATATTCATGGTTATAATAATAATAATAATAATAATAATAATAATAATAATAATTATTATTATTATTATAGGTCCTTGATATAGAAAAATCGATTGACGTAAAAATGTCTGTCCGTCCGTCTAAAGCCAACGCATTCAGCCGATTTTCTTCAAAATCGATCACTTGCGTTCGATTTAAAGGGACACAAGGCCCTGCGGGTTTGGAAACGTATATTTTGTTAGGGGGTGAGGGGCTTTACAGAAAGTCTCAAAACCATTTTCAAATATCTCTCAAAAAATGGCTTCAAATTTTTTGATGAAACTTTGTTCTCGTTTAGCATAAATGACACTTAAATGAATGGCGCCGGCCTTTTCATTGAAATTCCTGATTTTTCAAAAATTACAGAAGTTTGAAATTATTTTGAGCGTCTTCCTACAACTATAATAATGAAGATACATATTTTTTCTAAATGAAACTTAATGTTCAAAGTCTGATCTTGAAATAAGATCATGTGAAATCTTTCAAAAATATGAGTAGTTTCACGTCATTCTGCGTGAAATGTATACAATTTTTAAACAATTGTTTTCTCAAAAACTGCCCCAAATTTTTTCTTTAAAACTGTTTCAGAATTAAAATAAGGGACACATAAAAGAATGGCGTAGGTCTCATTTTAGTTGAACTCTGAACTTCCGAAAATTGCAAAAAATTAACATTGGAAAAATACAGTATTGAAGATAGATCTTTTCAACAACGCCTATACTCTTATAGATATTTTTCTCACACAAAATCTGTTCTAAAAACTTATATATTTTGAAAAGGTCATGGATATTTTTTAATGACACATATGTTTCACGTAATTTCTGCTTGACGTTAATGCAATTTGTATAAAAACATTTTCTCATAAACATATCTAAATTCTTTCTTTAAATTTTTGTACGGATAGAGCAAAGAACTCTGAAAAAATGGGACAAGTCAAATTTTTATTTAACTTTCTGAATTTTCGAAAATTACGTGTTGCAAATAATGGAAGAGACCGTTAGTTTTTAAGCACCAGCAAAAGTGAGTACAACCGAGCAACTCCCAAGTGTAGAGGTAAAGCGAGTTAACTCGATGGACCTGAATTCTAGTCTTAGTGCGGAGAAATTTTTTTTTTGCTAATTGGAAACATTTTTACATATTCATTTAGCAGTGTAATATTGCGGAACCCTCATAAATATTTAAAGAAAGTATGTGCTGTTGTAGCACCACCAGTTTTATATGGAAACACTCACATTTCCTTTGGCCTACCCGGAATTTGATCCGCCTTGCACATCTGATGGTGTTTGAGATTTTCCAAGTAGTAATTTAATTTTCACTATTTCAATTTATCTACGACATTCTCAATATTTATTAATTTCTAAACCCGAAGTAATTTTCTACCACGTGGCAATCATCTTGAGAACTGCCTTTCAGTACTTTCAGCCGAAATATTTTTTCCGAAAATAACTCAGTCAGTCTTGAAACGCCGATCACGATCACAACTTTCGTCGTCTCCCGCTGGAGTCGATCCTAGCTTCACTTGTGGACACTAAAAGTAGCTTCATCTCTCTAAGCGTCGCATTTCTGTTACATTTTCTATTTGTAACAAACAAATCGATAAATAAACAATAAAAATAATATATTGACATTTCGTATGGTTAATGAGAGTGTTGGGTTACCTCTTGTGTCAGGAGCGACGCTTGATGAGCAATGGGCGGGTCCTCGAAGGAGAATGAGAAATTTAAAGAAGAGGTGGTAGCGCATGCATTAGGATGCAAAGATAGGAGGGGCAAGCGCGATAAAACCGTGCGTCATGTCGTATCTCGTGGTGATCAATTACGAACGGTAGGCGACTCTGATAGACGCGGTTATCGCGGTTTTGTTTTGATCGCATAACGCTAATTCAGTCTTGGAACAAGGTATTGCGAAATTGAGTCGGACATTTTTTGTTGGCCTAATATTACAGATATTAAGAACTTCGTGAGAGTCTTCTGATTTGCTTACGATTTGTTAATAACCTATTTTGCAAAACAAAAGCAAAAACAAAAAAAAAAAAAAACAAAAAAAAAAAAACAGATAGATGTGTCTCAGGTAAAAGGATGAGCTATTTAGTGATATAATAATCATCGCTAGTTCTTCCTTTTAACATTGACATTGCTTTGTTTCCCCTTGGCAAAAAAGGTGATTAACAAATCACAAGGAAATCAGAAGACCAAGAACTAAGATGTGCTGAACATCGCGTGTTGGGGAACACACCGTAGTTTGCGAAAATATTGTAGAACTCACTGACACTGTTCTTGAGAAGCTAGTTGTTACTTGTATTAAATTTTGTATTTTACAACACCTACCAATTTAACTCGTGATTTTATAGAATGATAACAAACCACTCCCCACCGCGCCTCCAGTCAGGGACATAGTAATCGTCGCCACTAAGACAAAAGAATGTTTCGACACTAAAGATGACCCGCTGCCAGTAAGTATGGCCCTTTGCCCATCGTTTCCTACACCAGGAAAGTTGGAAGCGACGCTGCTAGAGTGACTGGTAGGCGGCGTCACTGGTGGATCCAGAGGGGGGGTATGGGGACCAGGTCTAGGGTTCTCGTTTACCTTCCTTTATTTGGCAAAATTGATTTAAACATTTATTTATGTTCTAATTATATAATTATTTAAACAATTATATTGTATAGTATCATATCTACAGTATATAAATAATATACCATATAATAACAAATATGTTTATTATTTAACAAAAATCTATGATGGCCCCTTCCAAAATTAACGGCTAGATCATTCGATCAGATCGAAGTGCGACGAGCCCTGGAGCGTGCAACTGCCTTGCCAATGGTTCTGGCAATCATGGGATATCCAAACTCTTGTAATTAAAACGTTTCTCCGCCTTCTTGGTTACGGGGTTTTGATCGCGTGACACAGCAACATCTACACGCAGAAGCTATTATGTTCTCCTAAGTTCAAATAACAATATCGAGTTTGTTGGTTGCTATCGTATAATCAGTGTGAATTTGCTAGTCGTACAGTATTATCAGTCCTACAGACGTCACAGGTTTTGGTGGTTATTGAACACTTAGAGCAAGTGCTTTTGGTACTTTTAGGGCGTTCCTGTCTGCTAGTGAAAGACACTACAGCGTTCGCGCCTTTACATGTATTCAATCTGCTATAATTGGCCAAGCTAATACGAAGTGATTCATGGTTTCTACCTGTCCCTGACAAAAACTGCATTTATCATTCTGGAAAATTTTGAGAATTGCTTTATTGTAATGTGTTATCAGTGCCTGATCTTGGGCAGCTTAGACAACTGCTTCCAATTCTGGCGGTTTAATTCTTCCCCCTTTTAAGCGTCATACATGATTAGCGTTTGTTGATTTGTATCTTGTTCATTCAATTTAAATACTTTCCATTGAGTGGTTGGTCTCTCCAATTCACGCCTTTAAATTTTTTTGTGTTTCGCATTTCATTTCGAGTGGCATCGGCACTTCATTGTGTGGTGTTTTCTACTTGCCTGGTGTAGTTTTCTTCGCGGTGCTTTTGGAGACACTTGCAATACCTCTATTTCCGTTCTTTCGGTCAAATTTAATGACTACTCTCATAATTGATTATGTTGATGACTGACCGCATCCTTTCTGTGGTATATCCGCATCAGGAGGAGATGCAGTGATTACCTCCTCCGCTTCCTACGGATGAGAGGGGGTGGAGCGGAGTGTAGCCTTCCCCAACACTGATTCGCCCTTCTCGTAAGAGTAGACCGGATGTCCTACCAACTGTGGGGCACCCTCACATCTTTTAAACGGTTCACGATATCGAAATGCAGTTTTCGTTCAACAATGCGGAATCATGGGACAAGTAATTTGCCGTAAAGATATTGCTCGTAATGGGTTAAGTTTCCGAGAAATTTAATTATCTTTGATTTTTTAAACGGGACTTAGTATTTTTCTTACTGACAATGGATAGATCATAAAAAGAGGAATACAATGATGTATCATTTGTTAATGCTTCGATTGATTGACTGATTTTTTCGTGTTTCCGGGCGCGGCCTTGGATATTAGTCCCGTAAGCGTAGTGCATGTTTCCCCGGGGAAATGGCGGTGATCTTTCCCCGCTGGATGGCGAGCTCTGGCGCCAACCTACCGCCGGCTAGCGGGTTAATGCTTCGACAGTGGTTTGACGATAAAATAATAATTTCTGACAAGTGATTTTAAATTAAATCGACAAAATTTCCATTACCTTGCAGCTGTCGCCTTTGGGGAAGTTGGCCTTCGCTTCGCGGCGCCGCCGCCGCCCGTGTCAGCCTCAGCACCGCGAAGGCCACCTCGCCCAAAGGCGACACTTGCAAGGGCTGCGACATGTATCATTGGCCGTTTATATTAAAATCACATGTCAAAAAGTCAATTTTTGTACTGAAATTCCTATCAAAATATTCACATATGAAACAACGTTGCATTCCTCTTTTTATAATCTATCCATTGCTGGTGAGAAAAATACATGGTTCCGTTTAAAAAATCAAAGGAGATTAAATTTCTCAAAAACAAAAAATATAACGAACAATATCTGTACACCCTATCACCTGCCCCATGATTATGCATTGTTGAGTGAAAACTGTATTTTGTTATCTTGAACCGTTTAGAAGTTTATAAGGGTGGCCCATAGTTGCTGGGACATCTGTATAAAGCCAGGGGCAGGCAACATAGGGTGCTGAGATGAGTACCCGCCATTGCATCCTAGAAACGAGCGCGACATAATGCATTGTAAGTATACAGGACGTGCGAGACAAGATGTAGTGTAAACAGTTTTCTAGTTTTTCGGTCCACGGTTCGAATTTCCTGCCCAGTCCAGTCCATCAGCTCGATGCTACACTCGGCCAAAGACACTGCGAAACTACCTATTGCGAAAATGCTATTTCTGGAAATTGAGTGAACTACACGGCGCACATTACTTTTCTATACTCCTTGCAAATTCTTTCCTTCATCGTGTCTTTGGAGATATTATTATATTCTTCAATTACTTTCTATTTATAGGGTTTTCATGGCTCAAAGTCTTGAATAAGTGTGAATATCAACTTAAATACCCTATGGCGTTTCCACTTCGTCTCTACTTAAGTTAACTTTTTCACATTTTGCACGCCTTCGATCCTTAAAACCAGATTTTCAGGTCATGCGGAACAAGAGACGCGTTTCTTATGCCCGAATTTATAGTCTGAAAATGGGGACGTTCAATTACAATTTTGGTTGGTACTCCGATCTGTGTCAGGTGTAGTCAGAAACGTTTCAAGTTTGGTGCCAGTGTGCCCAACTATTTTCTCTTTCCAAACGATTAATAAATCAGTATTATTAACAATTAGAATTATTTTGCGAAAAATGAAATATTTTGGCATATTTGCAGTTTTTGAGTATTAGTCTTCTGAGAATCCACGCGTTGTAAAATGAGTAATTCGTAATGTGCTATCCGAAATCTAGGCAAAATTAAATTGACTTTTTTTATATTATCACATCGTATCGCGAGTGTCTTTGTTCGATAATAAACGTTTAACAATATTAGAATATTTACCCACGTACCCCTACGTATAATGCTGTAACGCTCAGTTGAGGGTCTGGACATTCGTCACTGCGTTCCTATTTCCACGTTTCTCATAATCATATACTAAGAGAAGAATGTTCACTCGGGTCCAATCGTACATTCACTCGAGGATTTTGGTTTAAAAAAACACAAATAGGAATCTGAGGTCTCTAAACGTTTAGCAATTCGAGGGCCATACAAAAAATTTTCTCTCGTGACAATATCATTTCTGAATTAGCACAACAGGAATCAATGAAATTTCCATGTAAATGCTTGAATGCACAATATATGTATGTATAATACATTTTCAGTATGAATGTGCACTTTTTCATATTAGCAACATGTATTCCTCCAAACAATTTCTATCGGTTTCACTTGTTAGCCTCCGTACAATGCGTGATTCATTCCATTTTCACGCTTTAAGCCATTTATACTATACAATGTAAGTTCAAACCTGCCCAGTCTGAATTACATTCGTTCATATTTAATAGTTTTCAATATTCACCTTAACTACATTTCGGTATTGGTTTTCCCTATATCATGCTCCACCTGTATTGCCTTTGCATACACGTGATGCCCATACTTCTATCTGGAAACCATCCATTGTTAGGGGTTCACATCCCACGTTCGAAGGTCATATTTCTCTCGTGTAAATATTTGCTTCAGTGGATTGCCAAGGTTTGCCGATATTGACGAACCCCGTCCATATCTGAAGTGGTCTGCACTCATTCTCAACGTTTATCTTCACACTGATGATTATTTTAAAGGTTAGATTCAAATACCTAAAGATTCATTATCGGGGCAAAACTCCCTGATTGTATACAGTAGAACCCCGCTAATCCGAACCCCCATAAATCCGAAATTTCAGATAATCCGAACAAAATTGGGGATAGAGGTAAAAATAAACAAAATAAATAAAATGCATATTTATAGTGTAAAGAAAAGATGTTACAATTGATGTAGAATGAACAACTAATTATTGAAACAAGTCGAAATGAAATGTTAATTGTACTGGTAACTACGGCGTACATCACATGTTTATTTTCAGTTAGAAGAATTGCAAGGCGTAGGGATGTAGCGACCACCCCTGCTGCAAGCCTTTACCGGTGGCTGGGGAATGCAGCAGTCTGCCCGGTTTCTCCTGCCTATAAGGGAGCATTCGACCATTGTCCTTACCTTTTGATACTTCCATCTTTCAGCGCCCATTATTCCTTCCCTACCCTCGGTTCCAACGGGTGGACCGGGAGCGGTAGCTCAGTGCATCAACTGATGTCACTGCAGCGCCTCTGACCGGGAGGTCCTACGTTCGAGTCCTGACGGCGCCAGGATTTTCGATACTAGCTTTTCAGCTAGGTCGAATTCAGTCGTTGTCTGGAGGAGAATTCTATCGGCCGGCTGCTCTGATCGGTAGTTTTCCGTGGTTTCTCCGATCAACACCAGGCGAATGCCGGAGCAGTACCCTACCAAACGGGCCACGGACCGCGCGCGATCTGTCCTTCCTCTTCCTTGTCCTATCCTCTCCCCTTAAACACACACACTTACACTAACATGCACTACACTACCACATATTCCGGGAGACCGGTCGGGAGCTTAGAGCTTGTCCCGGCTGGGGCGGTGCCCGCTGGTGGGAGAGTCCTGGTTAGGGGGAAACCCCACTAGCCGACGGTAGGTCGGCGCCGGATCTCGCCATCCAGCGGGGGAAGATCACCGCCATCTCCCGAGAAAAAACATGCACTACACTAACGGGACTAATGACCACTGTAGTTGACGCGCCCGGAAACACGAAAAAAATCAATCAATCCAACGGGTGGATCGAGCAACTCGGAGGCTCCCCTTCCTTAGGATCTCCTCCCCATTCCCTTCACACTGGGGTAGACGGGACTCTTCAGGTGAGGTGAAATCAACCCGTCTAGGGAAAAAAGCCTAACGTGCGCAGATAAACTTCCTAAACCCTACGTGCGCAAATTATCTTCTCCCCCATACATCATACACAGTTTTTACAGTATTTTGAACAAATAAATCAAATCAAATAAATTCTGCAAGTTCGGAGGCAGAAAGGAGGCAGCCCCTCTACCGAATTCAACCTGCACAGCGCGATGTATTCTACTACTGACAAGCCTCAAGGAAAGAAGCCGGACCGATCTGATGACAACCTCGGCAAACGAAAAAGGTTAAAGCACAAGGGAATAACGAATGTACTAAATGTAGTAACATTGAATGTTCGCGGCATACAAAATAAAGAAATAAAACTATTAAAGATATTAAAAGAAAGAAAAACCCAACATTGCTGTAACAACAGAAACAAAAAACATAACAAAGGTAACAAGAGAGATCGATGACTGGGTAAATATCTATAGTGGAGCGGCACAGCGAGAGAGAGCGAAAGCTGGTGTAGCGATGTATGTGGATAACAAATGGAAGAAGTGTATTACGAGCTACACATACATCAATGAAAGAATACTAAGAGTAGCCTTTAAAATGAGTAGAGGTAATCTTACAGTTATAGGAGTTTATTCCCCCGAGGAAGGTAAAAAAGAAGACAACAAAATTTTATGATAAGCTGCAGAGGAAAAAAAAAAAACAATCCAAATAACTCCCTAATTATAGCTGGAAATGTAAATGCGAGAGTGGGAAACATGCCTATTTCCAATATTATAGGACTCTGTGGAGAACAGGTAATGAATGAAAATGCAAAAGAAGTCAGAGCATTTATAACATACAATGAACTAAGAATCACCAATGCATTTTTTATATAAAAGATTATTCATAAATATACTTGGTGTGCCCGGGAACAACACTCAGTGATAGACTATGTAATAGTAAAAAGTTAAGTTCAGACGTGAGGGATATCCGCGTTTTTAGAGGATATGACATTCATTCAGATCACTATCTAGTGGAAACAAAAATAAACATAAGAGCAAGATGGAAGAAACGAACTGCTTCTAAAAATAAGCAAGAAGATCAGATACGGTTGAATCAGTTCTTGAGCAACATCGCCATATCAGAAGATCTGAATGAAGAATGGAGAAATATTAAAGAATTAATGAGGGCAGTGTATGAGGCATTAGGCGTTCGAAAAATAGGCGAAAAAGGAAAACTATAGAATGATACGGTTGCAGAGGCAGTGCAGAAAAAAGGTAGCATACCTAAATTATCTACAAAACAGAAACGAGCAGACTAAACAGATATACAATCAAAAAGGAGTAAAGCTAAATCATTAGTGAGATAAACTCATAAAGAATCTTGGGATAGATATATGAATATGTTAGAACATGATGTATTTGGAAGACAAAGTATAAACTACAAAGTGTTAAAAACAATGAATTTAGAAGAAACAGATTCGGCAAGATTGAATATAATTTCCGGGAAAGAATGGTTGGACTACTTCGTAAAATCCGGGAAGAGGATTATAAATAAAGGAGTAAGGCAGGGTGACAGTCTTTCGCCAACACTCTTTAATATATATCTGGAATATATAATTAAAAGATGGAAGAACATGGTGCATCCAGGAATTTACGTGGCCAAAAATACATTTCTAAATACTCTTTTATATGCTGACGACCAGATGATCCTGCAGAAAAACGAAGATGATTTGCAAAGATCTATTTACCAACTGGAGCAAATTTTTATGGAGAACAATCTGATAGTATCAATTAATAAAACGTAATGACTTTTAAAGGAAAATAATCAGTAATGACGAAGATTGTGCTTCAAAATATGATTTTAGAACATGTGACGTATTTTAACTATTTAGGGTGTAAAATTACATATGTAAGAGAGAGGGAGGTCACCAGCAAAATTCATAAATTTCAAGCAGTATGTGGAAATATACGCGTAAGTAAGTAGAACGTTTAAAAAGAAAGCCCGAAAAGAAACCCTCTTAAACTTTTATGATATTATAGCCCTTCCAGTTTTACTATATGGATGTGAAGCTGGGGTTCATAAACAAGCTTTTAGGAAGATTGAATCAGCAGAAATTAGATTTTTGAGAGGAGGAAAGGGCTGTACATTAAGAGACCAAATAAAAAGTGAAAAAAAATAGAGAAGAACTAGGGCGGAAAGAAACAGTACATGAGAAAATTAAGAAGCACAGACGGCATTTGGTGACACATATTGGAAATATGCCGCAAGACAGACTTCCAGTGCAAGCTTTGAATTGTAACCCGAAGGGGAAAAGAAACATTGGAAGGCCAAGAATGAGATGGAAAGAGGCTGAAACAGGCAATATGCCTAATCCGTAAGGAAAATGAAGAACTTGCAAAATCAGTAATTTTGTTTAGCCGCAAGAAATTGAATCTACTTGATGATCCAATGCGATTATATGATCGCTACGCTGCGTTGCCATTTTCTCATATTGCACTTCGCGTTGCATTTGCCTGTTAATCTTATAGATATATTTGAATATGTACGGTACATTTTTCGGATAAACCGAACATCATTGAATCCGAACAGACCTCGTCCCCAATTAGTTCGGAATAGCGTGATTCTACTGTATTTGTATTTTTGAATTGATTACTAACATTTTACATGGTAAATGTAAATCAAACTGAGGTGCAGTTATTCTGGTCAGGTTTGGGAGACCATGCTTTCTCATAATCTACCGAACATTTACAGCAAAGATTTCTTACTGTCCTTCTGTCTCTTTTTCCGCAATGTTATTCTTATTTTAAAAAGTAATTTCGTGCTAAGGATGTGTAGTGGTCTGCAGTGCACCTACCTCGCTCTTGCCCTTTTACCAGGGGGAATTCACTCCACAGTGGACACCTAGGCGCTAACCTCCATCCGCACCCCCCGCAGACGTACAAGTACGCCCTTAGGCTGGATCCCGCCAGCACGGAGTTGACCCTCATGGTAACCTGTACATACAATGCCTGAGTCGGGCCGTCCTGCCAGCTCAGAGCTCCTAGCTATCCAGGCTAGTACCGGAGTCAAAACAACGCGCTACTAACATGCGTCGGCACAAGTCCCTCTCCTTTGCCTAGAGTATTGGGCCACTGCCACAACGAAGCCAAGAGCCCCACAGGGGGCCACCCGAACTAAGGTCCGGGCGGCTCGGGGCCCTCTTCCCGTCTCCCCATTGCCTACACCTTGAGGCTATTGACGTGAGTACCGCCAGAACCTAGGCAACTTGTCCACGAGGTTCCGTCAGACTTTAATATGTGTGACACGGAACATTCTGAGGAAAGCCCTTCGCCCAATCCTGCTGAAAGGTCGACGCACCAGGGGACTCGGAACTTAAGGCTAAATGTACCGACACTAGTTCCATTTGTCGCCACCACGTGGCAGCACCAAAATAAGCAAAATTTACTAGACCGATAACGTCTGAACAAATTGTCCGATTTTCGATCTGTAAACGGCGTTGGACTCCTTTTTAAAATAGAATTCACGCTACGATGCCGTTTTTTCAAAAAATATTTCCAAAAAAAATTTAAATGATTTCTCATAGTTCCGGGAAGAAATTAAAAAATGTGGGCTTATAGCGCGATGACGACGTGCTTCCTGAATCCAACGCCGTGTCAATCATGCAAATCGGATGAATAGGAGCGGCGTAAAGTGAAATTTCGGAAAAAATACCTGATCCCCCCTTCCCTCTTCCCCCCTCCCCCCTTCCCGCAGTGAACTTGGAGTGAGCATTCGCAACGATATTCGAGAACCACTGTCCCAGTGCCATATCGGATTTGGAAATCCCGGAACCCCTCCCCCACGGCCACTTTAGCCTAGCCCTTCGCGGCGGGCGCTGAAAGAACGCCCGCCCGGTGCCTAGAGTTTCTCACAGAGTAACAACCTGCTCCATGGTTTCACAATGGGCAAACTGAATCAGACCTGTAGAGATATTTCAAGATTTTCACCGTGAAATATAAAGATGGAGTCTCACAATTGTTATAAATCTTGGAAACTCAGTCATCGAAGTGAAGATTCGAAGGATTATATAGTACGAGTATATACACTTTACCTTCGATTCCTCTCCATTCGCGTGATTGTGATTATTATTATTATTATTATTATTATTATTATTATTATTATTATTATTATTAATAATAATAATTAATAAATAATAATAATAAAGTCCTAATGTTTCGTTCTTTTCAAGTATTATATTTCTCTGCTAAGAAAGCAAAGGATAAAAGTCAGAGAACTCAGCAGGGTATTCCAGCGTAGACCAAGACAAGATAAAGAAAAGTTTCTTCAAGAAATATAGCACGTCATACGTAGTTTTTAACTGTTTTTTGACGCTAAATAAATAAATAAAAAGAAAAATGCAAAGAAGTGGAAGAACATAACAACAAAAGGAGACCTAAAGAAATGTTCCGGGTCATTCGAAATATGACCAGGGAGTGTAAACTGGCAATGAGGAATAGGCAGGGACCGAAAAGGTATTAGATACCGGTAAAATACCGGTATTTTACATACCTTTTTCAAATACCTATGTTCTTTTATACCGGTAAAATACCTCTATAGGACGTCTAGAACGGTATGGACGTCCATAAAGGTTATAAGTGTATTATACCTGTATTTTCAATGAAAAACAATAGCTTACCATCCATAAATGTCGACTAAATAAGTTATTTTAGTTAATAATATCTCACAAAATGTTTATTAAACTAATATACTTTTATAATTGTTATTTATTGTTTGAATTATTATCTTGTTCATATATAACACTCGGTTACTAATAATTAACGAAACGCGAATGATTCCACTAATTCTTGTATAGTAAATATAATCTCCACTTCGTCACTGCACAATGTTCTCGCCCACTGAAAACTGCTCACCGCCCTCTTCCTACGCTTGGGCATATCGAATTGCCCTAGTGTAGCACGCAGCCCGCCGAAGAACGCGGCGAGATGTCTGCAGAGGTCAGAAAAGTCACGCTATCAGAACAGCAGTGTGCCAGAGGTGCGACCCTGCTTCCAGCTCAGAAGGGTGACTACACTTGAGCGCGTGCCCTGGCGGCGCTGGGCTTGGATAGAAAGGAGCGCGAAATGAGGAGCAAACATTCAAAACGTGACATGTCCACTTTACTCCTTTTCGAGAAAACGCAAAAATGTTATGTCATCAAAATTATGCAGATGTTTTATTTATACTTAATTCTGAATTATGTAATAATGATAGCTAAATATATTATTAATATAAAATTTAAATATTCTATGAACTTACATTTAAAGAAAACAACATTTATGTCAACTGGTAAAAAGGAAGCCTGAACATCAACGGAGAAGTGATATACATGGCAGGCGAAGTTAAATACTTATGAATTACAATAACAAATTCTGGATACTGTACAGAAAAACTAAAGAGAGGAATAATTTTAGAAAAAGCAGTGGAAAGAAAATTACACAAATTCATAAAATATGCAGGCATATCAAGTGATTGATTTCTAAAATTTTAGGTCCCGGAACGCGCTCAAAATGATTTATTAATTTAATAGAAATAATTATATATTTATAATATAATGTAATAATTATCAGCGAGATACAGGAACGCCGTTCCGTCGTGTTCCGTCAGAAATCAAGCCTTGCGTAAGACCAAAATCCAAATAATCGAGAAAATGGTATTTCTAATCCTGTTGTGTGGGTGTAAAAGCTGAACATTGAGATAGGCCGAAAAAAGGAAGATGCTTTTGAAGTATGGACACGGAAGAAAATATTACGTACAATGGGAGGGCAAAAAGATAAATGCCGAAATTTTGAAAAGAAAACAGAACTTTCTCTAAAAGCCAAAGCCAAAAAATGGAAAATAAAATATTTTTGACATACTATGAGTCGAACAAAATCTCTAGAAAAGGATATTATGCTTGGAATGATAGAATGAAGCGGAAGAAAAGGGTGTAAGTGGCACAATTGAATAACTAATACACAATATCACAAACAAAAGGAAAAAGGCAGTTCGAGTCCGAGTGAGCAATGAACAAATTGCTAGCATCCTATTGCTGTGTATATCCAGATAGGTCTAACAAGGGATGGCTTGCGATCTATGTTCTAGTACTATTTCTCTGCGCGTTCAGACCCGCGAAGAATTGGGACCTGCAGATGAAAGGAGAGATGCTCACAGCCGCTGCTTGACCGGGACTGGAGCCGACAAATAGACATCATCGCACTGAACAGTGTGTTTGATACCCGCAGTCTTTCATGCGTACATTCTGCCATTATTAGGGAAGAACTCGCTGAATTATCGGCGCGTCCCCTCCCAGTTTCGGATAGCAAGAAAAGCGAAGGAATGATGCTCAAGTAATACAAATGCAAATATCAAAACAAAACATCTTTAAAATTCAAACATCTTTAAAAAACCTGGTTTAGAAACATCGATCAAGTTCGTGCGGAAGATAATTTGTTTTGACAGTGGCCGTGATTGTTAATTTATAATTACGATTTAGACAAAACGGCAAAAGAAAGTTTTCAGGCTTAGTTTCGCTGTTATTCTTTTTACTATCGCCCAGGGTCATCTTATGGAGTCACAACTTCCTCAAATGGGTACAGGACGGTGGGCAAGAGACCTTACACCTAGAGTGCTTGCGTTGGCCGCCTCTCTGCGTACGGTAGGACATACGTAGGAAATGCCGGAAAAATGGGGTCATTTCTTGGGCTGAAGATAGTCTACTGGATGAGGATGTTACAATCACCGTTCGCTTTATTCGAACACATGTATTGACAGTGGTATAATGCAATATTATTTCATATTTTAACTTTTTTATAAAATTGTGATTATCGGTTCTTTTCATTCACAACAACTCATCAAGCACATCGATAATAAACATCAGGTTTCATAAATGTTTCATTTTTTTACGAAATATGTTCATGTGTCTATACAAAATCTATGTTTTGAAAATATCAACATCAATGTTGCATCCCTATTCTCGACACCTAGATGAGGATCGCCGATTTAATACGTTTGCATTCTGATTCCCTAATATGAGGTTTATCAGTGACTGGTATGCTACGTTTTACTAGTAGTATATAAATCTTATAAATTGAATTGCTACCCGATTAAATGTTACCTATAAGCGTGTACGATGTTTAGAAAAATGGTATCTTAATGCAGAAATGTAAAAGTTGCCGAACTGTATAACAAAACATAATTTATCCCCCTCATAGACGGATATTCCTCTTCTAGTGTGGTGTTCCTGTCTAAGGGTTTAAGTTGTATTGCTTTCATGACAATTTAATGCATTAAAAAATACATATATATGTCACAATACAATGATTTACACTACATCCTTTTACATTATCATTTACGTAGTTTGTATCAAAATGACGCGCCGGGAATTACTTTTTCCAATCTTCAAGTTTATACAAATATAACAGAATCATTTTATATCAATATAACTTACTAAGTAAGCTGGGGCATGTCACGATTCTTAATATTATATTTTAATGTTTGTTACAGTGTTGGATTCAGGATGCATCTCGCCTGCGCGCTATTTTACCACTTCTTCAATTTTGTCCGAAAGTACGAAAACAGTTTTAAAATTTTACTTGTGAAAACAGATTCATCAGGTGAAGTCTATCAAGGAGACAAACGCCGTTTTGAGATCAAAAATCGAGTCGCAGGATAAAAGAGCTCGTGCGTAATTTCGGCTCATTCTTTCTGGTAGTGGAATGATAACGGAAGATCTTAGAAGTAAAATGTATGTAAAATAAGATGTTAGGACATGGAATATTGGTGATATCTACACAATTAGTTCAATTTTCTTTTTGAAATCAGTTTCCAAATCGGAATTGATATTTTGAGTAGTGTCTCAAATAACTTTTTGATGGTATTCGAAGGAAGACGGAAATATGTGAACAAGATATATAGTTTTATACGACTATTACAGATGATATGAGACCGTTTGGTTGTGTTCCAGCATCACTAGTTTGATAAGTGGAGAAAAATATATTGAGATTGAAAGGGACGAAAAAGGACGAACCGACTGCCCGGCTTGCCTGCCTGAGAGCACGGCCTCCTCCCGTGCCGCCCTCCTCCTGAGGCCGCCGGGTTTGGCCGTTCGGCCGCGTCGAGGGAGCCTCCAAAAGGGTCGGGTGACGCAAGCGTGAAGCGGGAAGGGGGGGGGTCAGGTAGTTTTTCCGAAATTTCACTTTACGCCGCTCCTATTCATCCGATTTGCATGATTGATACGGCGTTGGATTCAGGAAGCACGTCGTCATCGCGCTATAAGCCCACATTTTTTAATTTCTTCCCGGAACTATGAGAAATCATTTAAAAAAAATTTTTTGGAAATATTTTTTGAAAAAACGGCATCGTAGCGTGAATTCTATTTTAAAAAGGAGTCCAATGCCGTTTACAGATCGAAAATCGGACAATTTGTTCAGACGTTATCGGTCTAGTAAATTTTGCTTATTTTGGTGCTGCCACGTGGTGGCGACAAATGGAACTAGTGTCGGTACATTTAGCCTTAACATCGCCTACTCACCGCCTCCCTTGAAGCTAACGGCATGAGTGTCGTCGTGAAACTCAGGGTCCGGGTGGTCGTCTACAAAACTCCACAGATCGCAACAGCCCACGCAGTCGCGATCCCCCGCTTGCGAAGGATGTGAAAGACATGTTTCTCCTGCTGCTTCCACGAACATTGCGAGATTATTAAAATTTAACTGCGTTTAAGGCCCGTGCAGACCGAGCCCCTGAGCTCTCACTCCGACCCAAATCAACTACATTCCACGGATCTGAATGTCAATATCGAATTATACAAACATGGCTGCCATCGAAGTCCATGCGGTATGAATCGCATTAGAGTATGTAGTGATTAGGTATGAAATACTGATGTCCTCGTAGTTTAGAAGTGTTTCATTTCAAATGCATTATTAGGAATAATTTCATAACTGTGAAATATGTCGTTCATGTTCCTGGCTGCAAATCAAATTATGACAATTCGTCTCTGGCATACTTCAGTGTTTACAGTTTATAAATAGAAACGTTTATTTATTTATTTATTTATTTACGTCAAAAACAGTTAAAAACTGCGTATGACGGCTATGGGGAAAAGTGAATTGTGTGCACATTTTCAAAATTCTGTGTTAAGGGTTAAGGGTTAAGCGTTAAGGGTTAAGCGGTTAAGGGTTAACGTTAAGGGTTAAGCGGTTAAGAAATATACATCGTGACTTCAAAGTGAACGATGTAACTGAATTTTTCATTTAAATGTTCATGGTTAAGGAAGAAATCTTCATTGTTTCAAATGGAGAGCCGATCCGTTTGTTTCATAAAATACTAAAACTTTCGAACTTTTCCTAACACACAATTTTTTCACATCGACCGATTTATGAATGAAACTCAATCACGTAATAAAAGATCCTGAAGATCGTGAACAGGAAGTTTTACAAAGAGATGAGAATTGGATTAAGGAGTATGAGGACGATAACATAGATAATTTTGAGTCTTTTGTGTCAAACATTAAGTAAAAACTTGTTTTTGTTGGTTGAGAAGAAGACTATTATTTCCATTAAGATAGACATTACAGTGATGTTCCATAAACATTCATCAGTTTAAAATCTCGTTTACGTTCGTAGCCTATACGGAGGAATATACATAGTTGAGAAAAATTATGTAATTCGGGAGAAAATTTTGAGATTTCAACTAAAATATACGTTTTGGGGCACCCTGAAACCAAAAAGTGTTCATTTTTTTAAAACGTCCGTCTGCCTCTCTCCGCCTATCTATCTGTCTGTCCGTCCATCAGTTTGCGAAAAACACTAGCGAATAAACTAATTTTAGGATTTTTTTGAAAATTAATAATCAACCGACCGACTAAAAGATCTGGGATTTTGAAATTTTCAAAATTTTCTCAAAAATGGCTCCAATGTTTTCTTTAATTTTCTTTTAAGAATGGAGTGAATTACACACGTAATGTTGGCACAGGTTCTAGTTTTACTGTTAAGTCCGTATTTTGTAAAATTGCTAAAGTTTGAATTTTTTCAGGGGTTCCCTAATACCGAAAAAGTGTTGTTTTTTTAAAGCTCCGTCCGTCTATGAACAACACTAGCGTCTAAACGATTTTCCCAAACTGATTATTCTCCGATCGATGGGGACCGACTCTATTCTCTGCGATTATGAAAAACACACTCATAAATATTTTTGTCTTAAATAAAATCTGTTCTAAAAACTTAGATATTTAAAAAAGGTCATGTACTTGTTTTGAAAACCATGTATAAATCCCGCAATTTTATCTTGAAGTTAATGCAATAAAAACATCAAATTATAAACATATCCAAATTCATTAACAATGAATCTGTTGTGGTCTGTACGAGTGAAGAGAGAAAATGTTCTACTTCTAGTCCCTGATGCAATCCCTTACAAGGTAAAAGCTGGCAAGATTTGTGACTACTCTACCTGTGTCTAAAACTGAACACAAAAGGATTAAATTAGGCAATTTTTATTTTGCAGGAAAGTCACGTGTTTTTACATTTATGAGAGAGACTACAAGCATATTTTATTCACTTTCATAATCAGCAGTATAGTATATAATCAATATTTTCTCCAAATTTTCTTCATAGGTCTATGTCTTATCTATTAAAATCATTTTGAAATCTGAAAATGAACTTTTCAATGACACATTTAAACCAAACAAATTTAGCCATATTTCTCATGCTTTCTTTCTCTGGAGCTTCACTCGCCCCCTCCCCCACCCCCCAAAAAATTGTACTACACGACCCATTTAACAATTGGACCGTATTTTGTAATCTTCGCTTTTCGGACGGTAGGCTTTTGCCTTTCCTCCTCTGGACTTCGAAGACAACGCGCTACAGCGATGAGCCTCAATTAAGCTGTCAACAGCGCAGCTGCACCACGAATGGGTGCAATTGTTTAAGAGGTGCGTGCTGACCGGAGACGAGCGTGAAACATCCTTATTTTGTTGACTGCAGGGCTCCTTGTATTCTGTGTTTTGGGTGAGAGATTTCGGGAAAGTATTTCCGGTTCCGTAAAACGAATTTCAAAAATTAGCATTAAAATATGATCGTTTTTGAAAATTACTTGTTTTAGGCCGTTTAGGCAAAAATAATAAAACCACCCTTTTAGGACATTTTAGGAACTATTAGAAGCTTTCAGTAGATCGTTTTGTCTCATGTTTCGTAACATCTGTAATTATTTTCCACAACATCCTGAAGGAACTAAGTAGGCATTTGTCCTAAAATCCGACGTCTAACTATAGCATAACCTCTTTGATTTTACCATAGCTTTATTTTCAATATTTAGCGCATTTTGGATCTCTGTTGGACATAATTTCACGCGTGGAATAGCCATAATAAAATTTATTAGCGAACTCCTGTCACGGGTCATTTATCCACTTATTGTTTATGGCGTAGATGAAACCTTTCAACATGAATTTAACAATTATTGTTTCAAAAAGCCTAAAACGGATGTCCGTTCCAGGGGGCAGTAATGATTGATAGTGCCTTAATCCATACCTTTTCAATTTCAAATTGAGACCTAACAATTTCGAATTGGGGACAAGCAAAATCAAGTTGGGACCAAAGGATTTCAAATTGGAAATAAACACATTCAAACTGAGACCAATCCCTTCCAAATTGAGACCTAATAGGTTGAAACAGGAAGGTAAATAAAAATCATGTAACAACCATTTAAACACGTAAATATAATAAACAAAATTAAGTAATAATAAATACAAATTACATTTGGAATAAAAACAATCGCATTTGCATGTTAACTAAATTTAGTGCATTAGGGACGAATCTTTGAATGTGAGCTACGTATATGTACCTAGCACAGTTATTAATATTTATTATTTGAATGTTTCCATCTATAATTTCTTCTAATTGTCGAAGATGAAACTCCGTTTGTATTATGTTGAACCTGTTTCCATTCGTTAAAAGTTGTGGTAACTGCACCAACAGATTTTGCTTTACAGCAGCTTTTAAACTGAAATAGGAAAGCTCATTAGGGTTGAACATTGGATTGTAGGGATTTGAAATTACGCGAAAACTACTCGTTTCAAACTCGTATGGTCTAGAGTTCGTTCGGGGAATATCAATTTTGGAGAAAATCAGAAATCTTGGGAACGAGCCTGCCTGAAGAAAATATTACTAAGAAGGGTCGTTTATTCCACGGAAGCAAGGGAAGCATTACGTCCCGTATCATTTCCAAGGATATCTTACATTTTAATTCTACTTGACGAGTAATTTAGAATCATTTACTCCTAATCCAAGTCAAAACAGTTTAAATTGGGCGCGTCCAATCTTATGTTTACAAAATGATCATGTAATTATAATTGTCACCAATAGATAGGGTAGAGTTCGCCTGTAAAGTTCTGTGGAAGCACTGGGCTGAGTGTATCAAGCGTCTCATAGGGAATGCTGTGATCAGCAGATATGCTGGCTCTTCTGGTGAGAGCGCGCGGGTTCATTCAATCGAGCTCGCCTTTGGAAGCCATCGGCCAGTTGCAAACAGCGCGACTCACAGCGCTCGTGAGGTGGGCTCCGCATGTGCTTATCGGTTCAGTGTTTAAATTATGCATTTGTTGTTATATCCATGTGAATAATTAAAAATCTTCCATCTGAACTGTAATTGCTTCCCAAGAAAAAAAAATTCACCACACGCCACTGTTGCTAAGGTTTATTTTTCCCGGTGTACGTACTTACTGTATATATGTAGGTACATATCCGAAGGCTCGAAAAGGTCGTTCAAAACTCAGACGGTTAGAAACACCGCAGTAACTTTCAACCGTCCACCCGCGAAAGCAAAAACACAATCATCACTACCAATCACGACAGAAAACAGATTTTCTGTGTTAGATTATGACAATGATTTTCCTTGCCTTCTCAATCCTCACTACCCCCTCCCATAATCGACACGTCCACCCACAATCCGACGCAAACAGGCTAGCAAGTGCAAAGAAACAAAGACACGTAGAGTTGCGCAACCTGGTCCACAAGTAAACAAGGACATTCCCACTGAGCCCACCAAAAAGGTACTAATTTTAGCAGATAGGCGACAAATTTCCTCCCTGCTCAGTGGGCAACTCCCATCCAATTTCTCTGCCACGTGTGTGTTTAAACCTAACGGAAGGTTTGCCCACGTGAACAGTGAGTTGGACATCCACACAAAAACTCTCACCAAACGGTCATCATCACAGGAGGGCAGAATGACATCAATTTGGGTGGTCACTTTACACCTGAGCAACATGATGACAAACTACAACATGCTGCTAAAAACACGAACATTGTAATCTCGACTCTGCCCTTTTGGTACAACAAACCAACACTGTGCAAAGAAATTAGACACGCAAACGAAGAAGCTAGCCTTTCACCCCTGATATCTGGGTTCGATTCCCGTCGAACCTCATGTGAAATTTGTTCCAACAAAACGAGTTTGGCTGCTTCACAAGCGCTAGTCTTTGACGCATGGGGGAGAAAATTGCTGCTCGTTGCGTGTATTTTGCAAAAGTACATTCCCGCCTGAGATATGGCATAATATTCTGGGGAAGCTCATCCTTTAGTGCCCATACATTTAGATTGCAAAAGAAAATTATCCGAATAATGAAAAAAATGCCACGTGATCCCTACAAGCCTCTTTTCGTTGAGCTTGGAATCTTACCATTGCCTTGCCTATTTATTTACGAAGCTGTAGTATTTATCAAAACTGACTTACTTAACGCTGGGAACATATTTTCATGCAATACTGATATTTACAACTCACGACGTAGAAATCATGTTCATCAAGTGTCAGTATCAACAGCTCACTACAAGAAATCCACATACAATACATGTACGTTACTTTACAACGCATTGCCAGATGAAATTAAACAATTAAAATTGGTACCCAAATTTAAGTTAAAAGTAAAATATTTTCTGCTACATAACTGTTTCTAACAATTAGAGACTATACTGACCGTAAAAAAAATAATGCTTACTTTAACAAAACAATAATATAGTATAATGAATTAGTTTACATTTGTATTGTATACTTTTTTAAAAAGACTTAATATGCCTGTAAGAAGTAATGTACTTCAATGGATCAATGATTCCTATCTCGATCTCGATCCTGATCCGGATCAATGATTCCTATCTCGATCGAATTTTTGTCCAAGATAAGAGAAGATAGAGATATACTCTTTGAGTTTCCCTGATCCTTTGAGCAAATGCTGAGATGGCTCCTTGATTTGCTTTTGGACGTAAATGTAGCATCACACGTTTTGTTGAACTTTTCTTTTGCTTCTAAAGGTAGTAGAACTTAGGCTGGGTTTATATTTTGTTAGCAATACAGAAAAATCAAATCTGCAGTTCGTTTACCGTTACAAATAAGTTTTCTATAACTCGGGAACGAAAATATTTAGTTTTTGAAAAGTTAATCTCTCACTTTTATAAATTTATTATTATTATTATTATTATTATTATTATTATTATTATTATTATTATTATTATTATTATTATTATTATTATTATTATTATCTATATATTTAAAAAATAAGGTATTTTGCCATGGCTTCGTTTAGAGCTTCTACTGAACCGATTGTAGTATTTTTTCCTTTAAATGAAAGAATGTGATCCCTAGATGTGTTATCAGATATTGTTTGTGTTGATTCACCAACATTTAGTGTGTAAATTAATTAATTAAATATTTCTTTAATAGTACGCTTATCAATAGTCAATTGTTTTCTTCCAAAGGGTGGCTGTTTCAAAATTTATATATATATATATATATATATATATATATATATATATATATATATATATATATATATATATATATATATATATATATGAGTCGATAGATGCTTCATGGTGGCGCTGTTTGATGTTTTGTTTTGATTGTTGAGATTTGTTTACAATTCATCAAGGTTTTGTTTCAGTGTAATTATTGCATTGTGGCGTTGACAGTTTGCATGTATTTGCTTTTGTGGTGTATTTTGTAGAGAACATTCGGACAGTGTGTTTTGCTCGGTTGTACTAAAGTAGTGAAGTTGTTCACAGGTTATGTCGAATTCCGAATCCTTGCCCACGCGCCCCAAAAGATGCAAACTTACATTAACTGGACGCAGGGAAAGAGAAAGTCAGCGTAAGTGATGATTTTCTCCCCCATACGTCACATACAGTTTTTGACTGTTTTTGACTAATTAAATAAATAAATAAATAAACAAATAAATAAATAAGTGTCGTGATAGTGAGGTCATTTTGTTTTCTGATGGGTCGTTGTTTATGAAATGTCAGTTTTGTTCTGCTTTGTACTTCGCATGTGAGAGAAATTCTGCAAACGAGTTTACTCTGTGTTGCTTAAGTGGGAAAATAAGTTTGCCTTCGAGTAATATGCCAGAAGAAATCAAAATTGTTTATAGGACATGATGACACATCAAAAAACTTTAGAAATAATATCCGTCAGTATAATAGCCCTCTTTCTTTTCTGTCATTTGGCGCCGATATTGCATTGCCACCTGGTCATGGGCCATACGTGTTCAAAATCTTGGGAACTCACATCACAGAGTATCTTCGTTATACCCTGAAGATCCAAACAATACAATGTATTGTGAACATTAGTCTGAGCACAGTATTTTACATTTATCTCAGATCTCACCGTCATATTTTGACGGGTTTTCACTAGTATATTATATCTTTCAACTATTAATAGTTAAATTGTTGGGAAGGGATCCTGAAACTCAAGAAAGCGTGAGCAGATGACATTCTTCCCCAAACATCACATACAGTTTTTAATGTTTTTGACTAAATAAATAAAAGAAATTAAAAAAATACTGTTTATCATTAACAGTTTCTGTAAAGTTCAAGGTCTTCCTGAATTGCCATGTTTACTTTACATTTACATTAGGTCAATTCGAGATTTGCTGCGCGACTCCGCGAATAGTTATCGCACGGGGGCTTGAAATTCATATTTAAAATGCAAGGAAAGTTTGTGGAAAGTTGATATAAGTTTCGAAATATTTGTTCAGTGGTTCTTCAAATCTCATCTCATATTTCCCGCAATTTCCAGACCACTACCGTAGTCGTTTGTTTTTTCCATTATTGCCAACTTACCGTCCCAAATCTCCATTCTCTCATTAGGTACTTCCACTGCTGCCAATGTATCATGGTGGTCTACTGGTGACCCGGGGCTGAGCAGGTGTATTATCCCATTTGATTTTTATTGACTTCGATTGTGATTGTGGTGTATTTGGATTTCTGTTTCTGCATATTTGTTGTATTGTTCACTTGATAAAAGTATACAAAATTGTGTGTGACCCGTTTTACTTCGGGGTATTAAAGGAACTTGTGCTTTTTGAAGGGTGAATGATAGTTATTGTTTAAAAGTTAAGTGGTGCATTATAACAAGACGAGATGAATAATGCCGATGTCACGAAACTAATTTCAAAACTTAGAATAAAAGTTGCGCCTCGTCATCGAAATTTGAAAAACCCAGATGGTCCAGAAGGTCGCCTTTTGAAACTTCGCAAGACTGTAACCGGTCTAGTCAAGCACGAACGGATAGAACTGAATTACAATCGTGCAGACGAAGCACGAGGTTATGCTGAGAGGGTATGTATTGGGTATTATCGTAGTATTACTATTTACTGGAAAGTTCATGTGGATGAAAATGTCAGTAGCACCAATATCGTGATAAAATATTACTTGTACTATTTTGCTGTATTACATAAGTTATGTAATTGTATTGTTGTTAATGTAATTGTATACCGGTTGCTTTAAATATTTCCTTTAAGTTTATTCTGAGCTGTTTACCAATTTTCTGTATCTCTTTACAATATCTGTTTGAAATTCTGAGCCGTATTCTTGTAAGATTTTAATATAATTTTTTATAAAATTTTAGCTAATTTCAGAAGCAATACGATATGGAGATTGCCATAGAACAACGATGGAGTTGGCAGATTATTGGCTTCTTGAGAAACAACTGGTCCACAAATTATTCAAGGTGTTAGTGCCACGTTTCAGAGAATTTCCTATCTCTTATACAAGGCTCCTAAAAGCTCCTGATTGTCCAGGCATTGGCCACAAAAGAGCAGTGCTTGAATTACGAGGTGAGAAATCTGTCTTTGGTGCAAATTTAAGTTCTTAAATTTCATGGTTTCTTTACTTATTAATAAGTAATATGTAACTAATAGTTCACCTATAATGTTTAAATTCTGGAAATGATTAATAATATTTTCTGGTAATTTTTAAAGGTATTTATTCAAAGGAAATTTTACTAAATTGTGTCCAATGAATATTGAAAATTTAAATAATCAAACTATTTTCATTTAATCTCTAAATAAAAATAAATAAATTAGCAAGTGAAAATGATACAAGGAATCAATGAAAATCAGTTAACATAAATCCAATAGAATGAAAACAACTGTGCATGTCACATTAATTAATATATATTATATAATTAAATATTTAATTCTGTACCTCGTAGTTGCCTGCAGTATCGTAGGTATCTTGTGAGTAACTAGATGTTAAAAATTGAAAGGGAATGTTGTAGTTCTAGAACAGACTTTCACAACCTTGTTCATTCCTCAATCCCTTTTAAAAGAATTGTTGTTTGATGCACCAATTGCACCCGCCAAGCTACACCCTGATCATTCATTTAATATTTTTCTAAATGGAATCTTATCAGTCACCAGTTCACATTTGGCTACAGACCCTTAATGCACCCCTTGACCATTGTTGACCGCCTTCAAACTTTCATTGACCCCTAAGGGGTCAATACCAACTCAGTTGGGAATCCTTGTGATTGGTCAATGGCTGTACGTGAATACAGAAAGTCGGTTGAAGTGTACATCGAGCACGATTTTTATATGCTTTTGAAGTTAAATTAAAAAATAAATAATGTGCTTTTCCATTTTTTTTGTTAGTAAAATGATACTCTTAAAGGTTTTATTATTGTCTGTATGATCATTACTTACTTTTCATAGAGAGTTCTGAAATTATTGGAATAAAGTAATTTTTCTGTGTCACTTTATTTGTAAGTTCTTTCATCTGTTTGAGAATATTTCTTAGAAACCAGTATCTGTTTTTATTAATTAATCAGAATTTCATTATTTGGTTAGGCCAAAAGAGCTCCCATTTCCCTTCACTTTTTGATTGTCAATTAAAATTAAGTCTTAAAAATTGAAAAACTACCGTTACTATTAAACATTTTCATTCTGATGTTGCATGTTCCCAGATAAAAAAAAGACATTAATACTTAAATCACCTTGTAACTTTTTTGAACCTTCCTTTGTGTTTTTTTTTTTTTCTTTCAGGAAATCCATATCCACCTTTAACAGTAAACACTACAAGCAACAGAGCGCTATTGCACAATGTACTTTTAGATGAAGCAGCTAAGGCATATCGTGCCCAAAAAGTTACAGGGATTACATCAGAAATACTAGAAAAAATTGAGAGAGAACATCCTGGTTCACCTGCAGATGTACTGGTTAGTAGTTCATTTTGTCTTTCTTTTAAGTAATTTCATGATTTTGACGTAATGAATATTCAGCAAACTGAAGTAATTTTCTTCCTACTGCCTTCAGTGTATTTTTAAGCAGGGTGAGCAGATTTTTCAATGTAAACAATCTTTACATAATATTTATCAATGTTTTTGTAAATTTATGTTTTGCTTAACTTGAATGAAGAAAGAGATATGTTTTACAAAATTTCTTCTTGTATTTCTTTTCTATCATTATCTTATACACTATTGTAGTATTTAAAAAAAAAAAAGAAGATTTATTTGTTTGCTTATTATTTTTTACAAATTCTGCTTCTAATGAAAAACTCGGTAATGGTGGTAAAGCATGTGAAATGACTAGGTAAAGAAAAACCAAGTATATAATTTTCAAATGTTTTAAACCCATACAATGCGATATTTGCCCCTCAAAATAATCTTATCAGTTTATTTACATTTGTATTTAATAATTCTGTTTACTCAATATGGTTTATTGTTGCTCATCTTACTATGTTTTCCGATTCTTGGCGAACTCCTAAATTGCTCTTTTTAGAGGAAAAGCGCATCCACAATCATTGAAAAATTATTATTCGAGGGCTGGTGAAAGCTCTCCCTATTCAGGATTTTGGATGTGGCTTTCTTAATGTAATAAAACCAGCTATATTAATTTCTGCCAAGGCAACATGTACTGTTACCTGTTCTCACTCATTTTAAATATTCCATGATAATTCACAATTGCAAAATTTACTCCATTCTAATCGAATGTATTGTTCTCTGTTTATTGATTTTCCTGAAATCATTTAAATATAACCGATAAACATGAAATGTATACTACGATGGAAAGTAAAGAAACAAACTACAATTAATTCAGAAAAGAAAAATTGAATTCTCATTCACATCTTTGATCCAAATTATCAACCGCCCATTCTTAAACTGATTTCAATACCCCACATAAAGCCTTGCTTTCTTTCTCATTCTATTTGTTCTAAAAGAAAAATTGATCTTTTACTATGCTAGAGATAAAACTTGATCTTCTTACGAATATTAAATAAAAGCCTGTTCTTTATCTTCCTTTCATGCTGCTCTTCATACTTGGCGGATATCACCTTGCTTTTTCATTCTACTTGATCTTCTTAGCCCTCTTGCTATCATGACTCAAGTGCCATCGTTTCACTTTCTCTCATATTACTTTCCTAACAGCTTGCCTGGATTCCTATTAACTTGCTACTCCCCTGTCTTTTTTCTGTAAGCGAAAAACTTCCAAAACCCAGGCCACTCGCTCTATTCATCTGACCTCCATGAATGACTATCACGTTCTCCCAGGACTGACTCTTGCCACCACCTGTAGCCTTTGCTCTTCTTTTAGCCTCTCTCATTTTCAACAATATAATCGCAATTCACTTGTCTTATACACTCTGTTTTTCTACTCAGGAGTCACAACTGTTTAAAGAAATACATTGTTTTCTCATAAACTCTCTAATTTTTAATTCACCTGCTGACATGAAATGTAAATGAGCATTACTTAAATGCTGTTTTATAAATAATACAGTTTTACCTATACTTTTGACAGTCTGTATTAATCTATTTGTCTGAAACCTTCAATATCACATCCTCACTTCGCCTTCCTTTGTCACTTTTGTTTCTCATTAATGCTTCACTGTTTCATTCCTTACATCTAAAATATTTTTATTTTTAATATTTTGAGAAGAAATGACTCTTTTCAATACCTGAGTATGGATTCACTGCTAAGGCTGGAGATGTTCTGTAAAATTGAATATTCTGTATTCACAAATAATTTTATAGGAGAATGTTCTTTTCTGCTGAATGTTTGTTTCTACATGATTAGACTAGATCAAGCATCAGGAAGGAAAGTAATATTGAATTAGTTACCATTTGATTGTATGATTTTAAAAGACTAAATATGCCTATAACAAAAATTGGCTTCTGGGTCAATGAGCCTCATCTGGATGTGGTTCTTCGTCCAGTTTTCTTGATCCTTTATGCAAATATTGAGATGGCCCCTGATTTTATTTCTGGACATAAATGTAGCTTAACTATCTTTGTACATTTTCTAGAGTTCAGTGAGTGATATAGCTGTCAAATTAATGTTCTCCATGTTGTCACATGAGTAAGTCGTTTCCTTCACAAAGGGGACAATGAGGGACAACAGCCAAAATCTGCAACTTTTTTCCTTTGCAATTAGTTTTTATTTCACGAGAACTAATCTTTGCGAATCAAGTTTTGCAAAAAACTCTAGTTTCCACCTGTATTCATAATTCAGTTTGTAAATGGGTTAGGGTAGAGACAGTGGCGTATAGTGAAATTTTTTTGTAGGGAAGCAATTACATTTCAGATGGAAGTTTTGTAATTATTCACGTGGATAAGACGACAATCAAATGATTTAAATACTGGCCTATAAGCACATGTGGAGCCCACCACACATGTGTAGTGAGTCACGTTGTATGCAACTGGCTGATTGCTTGTAAAGGCGAGCTCAACTCAATGAGCCCACGCACACTCACCACATGCACCAGTATATCTGCTGAATGCATTCCCTGCATAGCATTCCCTATGAGATGCTGGATGCAGTCAGCCCAGTGTTTCCAAAGAGCTCTACAGGCGAACTCTATTCTATCTATTAGTGACAATAATAATTACATGATCATTTTGTAAAGATAAGATTAGACGTGCCCAATTTAAACTACTTTGATTTGGATTACTAGTAAATGATTCTAAATTACTAGTCAAGTGGTTTTAAAATGTAAGATATCCTTGGAAATGATTGGGGAAGCAATGCTTCCCTTGCTTCCATGGAATAAACGCCCCTGGGTAGGGATATAAGGATTCGGAGAAAAGGGCACAGAATACTCTTTTCCCCTCCAACACTACGTCACTCACAGTTTTTAACTGTTCTAAATATTTTTTCTAATGGAATGAGAGGGTGTAGTGGAGTAATGAGAGGTAGAAGATGAAATAGCCTCAATGAAATTTAACTCTTGATTAAATAATTTGTTCAGAACAGCCAGTCACAGTGCTCGTTAGCCATGTATGAGTGCCTTAATTGATGATTCATGTTTGAGTTCTTGTTTAATGTTCTTTCTGCTTTAAGAAGGCAGTAGGTTTGATACTAGAAAATTCTGTTGTAACTTTCTTAATTAATTCATTCATTCAGTTGAATGTTTTAGAAGTATTTTCTTTAACGTTATCTTATTGAATTTTGTCAATGTTTGATTATGTTAATATGAATCCTTTTTAAAATTTGGAAACTAATGCTAATCTTTTGATGACTATTATAAAGTGCTACTCGAAATGATGATTTTTTTTTTTCCACCCAGGAAACTCGAGAAGAATCTGAAGTAACAAGGTCTGAGAACATTTCAGAGAAGAGTGATGTTATACTAGAAAAAAGCTCTGAACCAAGAAATGAAAAAACTTGAAATAGTAAATATCTTTCAGTTTTTGAGGCTACTGTTGTACATATTACATTTATTGAGTATTAAATTTAATCTATTTTGGTGTTTCTTTGTAAGAATTTGTAAAACTTGTTCTTTCAAACAGATAAACTGAAGTTCTTTTTATTTGTCTAATTTTTATGTGAGAAATACCATGCTCAAACCTTGATTATCCTTCATTTTTCAGTTGTGATTTAAAAATTGTGAACGCAGTAAGTGTTTTCTCTGTATGAACTTGAAATAATATATATTGTACCAATTTTTTAGCTCGTTATTTGAAACCTGTGGTAGTGTTGTCAGTGGTGTTGAAGCAACAAGCAATAGCAGCTGTTTCGCTGATGCAGTGTCTCTCATACCTAGTTTAATTGGCGTGGATTTTTTAAGAGCCTACAAATGAAGGGTTGAGACTTGCCTACCGATTGATCAGCTTGAAACGCAACCCTGCTGTTCAAGGCTCTGAGAGAAAAGAGAAAAAATTGCAACCCTGCTTCTGGGACAGTTCCTTTGACTGAATTTCTGTGACAAAACCTTCACTCACAACTCCCTTCCTTTCACTCGCTCCCTTCCTGTGGTGTGGGTCATACCTGCTCAAGAAAGAGTGCGGTCTGCACTCTTTCTTGAACATTTTTGTAGTTTTCGCGCTTTATTGAGTGAAATATGTGCAATATTGAAAAATATCAAAAAAATAAGAATTTCTCATGCATTTTCTCAAAACGTACTTTTCTATTTATTTTAATAATACGGGCGGAACATTGCATGCTTTGGCGAATGGAATTAAAAGCTACTTTTCAAATTGAGAATAGCATTTGTATTTTAAAATGCTTCAAATCTAAAATGTATACTATACACACACACATGTGGTTGATCAGTTCCCAGAAACAAAGGATTTACCGGCATTAGTAGTGGAATTCCTCATACGTACCAGCGTATGGGGGAACACAGCAGTAATCAGTCTCCCGGCCACCCTGAACAGCGCCCTGTTAGTGTAAGAATAGCTGGTAATGTGAGAATAGGATGCGTAAACTGCCCATTGCAAGAGAGAGACCCTCTGAGATGTTTCAAATGCTTAGATTTTGGACACACAAGTTGAGCATGCAAGAGCCCGTGTGTCAGATCAAAGTTGTGAATGAATTGCGGTAATCACTTCACCAAGACATGCATGAAGGATCCAAAGTGCCTGCTGTGCGTACAAAACGGCAAAGACAGAAAACATGCTACCAGGTGAAACATTATCCTTACCAAGGAGCACTAAAGGCAATATTGGACTGACCATGAGAATCGTTCAATTAAATCTGAATCATTGTGAAATTGCTCAGGCAGCTATTTTTTCTTAAATATTATCTATTCACATAATTTTATTTGTCTGTAAGTGATGCAGAACTAGTGCAGTGATGGTGTTTTTTCACAACAGATTACTCTTTGAATGTCTCTGTTAGAATAGAGAGTAATCTGAAATCGGTTATCTGACTACCGCGGTGCGAGATTAATGTAACCCGTTTTGAGCAGCGCCCACACCACAGTATAAGATATGGACCACGGTGTATGTCTTACACCGTGGCCCATACACAAAGACAGCCGTTCTCTATGGGATAAATGCCCGAGAATGTTCCAGGGAATTAATGGAAGCTCTGGGGAATAATGCCCTTCCATATAAGACAGTCGCTAGATAACCAGGAGAGTTTCTGGGAGGAAGCATAGCAGTCCTGTGATTCGAATTTATTTTTTACCACAATTATATTACGTTATGTGTTAAATACACAATTTGATGCTAATTGATCACTTACAAAAGATAATTTATTATTTCGTCAGCTCCAAACCTAACAAAATGAATAAAGAGTGAGAAAAAAGTAATTATTTATCAATTCCACAGCCATTTCGGAATCTATCCCTTTAAATATCGCGGGTCGGGTTGAAACCCTTAGGTTCAGACGTTGGCAGTACTGATAGCCGTCAACCACACCAACCAACGTCCTCAAGAAATGTAATTTAATCTAGAATCTTAGTACAAAATGGCATAATAATAATATTAATTTATTTGCTCATATTAACTCAACCCACAATATTGGAGATTTAGTGCGTCCTGTTAGGCCATAGAACACTATCAATTCACTATATATTCATCCAACACTATCTGTTATATCTGTTCATTCATGTTTATATATCTATGGTTATAGACTGCCCCATAGTGTGCGCGCTTAGCTTACGTTGGCAACACTTGTACAACGACAGAGTGTACAGAGATGAGATAAAACTATAGTGCACTTTTTTTAAATGTGCGTCTGGCAGGTATCAGCTGGTGACCGTTTCATCCAATCGGGAGCTTAATGTCGTGGGTGACGTCACTATGGTGATGTTAACGTTCTCTTTTGGATGAAACCGTCAACAGCTGATATCTGCCAGAGGCACGGTTGGAAAAATCGCGCTATATACATTCGTTTGCCTGACATTTTCGGATCAACATCCTTCACTGTGGTTCGTTGTTTATAGTGCCTCCAGTTGTGGATGGCAGGTGATTGATTATTGTGATCACCAGGTGGAGCATTGTAATTATTGCGAACAAACTGGTCTGAATTGAGTTCAAAGGAACTCGCCGGGTAATTGAGAAGGTCGCAGACTCGCTGACAACCTGTAATTTTTTTCTGTGAACTATTAAGTTGATGTGATTAAAAAAATATATATTACATTAAAAATTCAAGCGTTTTATTTCAAGAATCTCGCTCTTAAAAGATATCAATATGATTCAAGAATTGGCGAATGACTATGTGTCATATATGAAAATTGATATGAATAAAGAATTATCACCTCTTGTTGATAATTTAGAAGATTTACTAACACGTCTTGAAGAATTTGAAAGTTTAATTACAATGGTTCAAGCCAATGGTTCCCAGTGCCTCAAAAATCTTGTTCCAGATGTTATTATGTGTATAGATAATTTGCAGACACTTTGTGACAGAGTGGATAGCCTAGACACATTTGTGCAACAAATACGTCATGATCTAGATGTTGTAGAATCACAGATGGATGTTGCTGAAGCTGACATAGGTTGTGCGGAAGGAAAACTGAAAAGTTTTTTAAAACCTCTGTTTTTCAAAAAATCAGATCCAACCACCAGAACTGTCAAGTCACCAGCTTATAAACCTCCTGACATATTTAACACTTCTAATTTTTTTCAACCAGATATGGAACAGTAAATTTTTAATTTGGTATCTATTATGTTTTTGGCAAGATTTCCCTAAGTTCCTTGTCCAAATCAAAAAGCCAAGGTAGTAAAGTTTTTGATTTTCTTCAGTACTTCCAAGAAGTTGAGATATATCTTATTGATATTCAAGTTTTTGTAGAATTGTGTAAACTTTAGTCGACATAAGTAAAACATGTGAGCTTTATAAACTAGTTCCGTTTCCTGTAATTGTATGCACTTGCATAGCAAGCATTTTTGCATTAGCAAAGTATTAAAGAAGGTCATGGCACAAAAATATGAAAATTATACATTGGTGAACCTTCTTTCAAGGCCAAGGACAAGTTTGAATTAGAATGGGATTATCTCTTTTGAATTCATTGATAACTATTTCTCTTCTGTAGTAATTTGTTTTATTGTTGTTATAATAATGTATATACCTTGTTCATTCAATGTGGTAAATATTAATAAAAGTTTGTATAAATATTCATTCATCTTTTCTTTGCTTCCTTTTTACTCTAATTTGTATATGAATTTGAATTATATTATAACTTTTTATATTGTAAGGGCTAAATTCAGAAAAAAACTGGCTAAAACAAGATAATAAATTCACTTTCAGAGCACTCATACCTGCATACCAGGACCCAGATGTACTAAATGTGTTTTGTAAGTGATAGATCACAGGAATTGTTGACTTGTCAAATCATGTAAATGATCTTCATATTTCAGGAATATGCCATCAAATTTTTAATGTGTTTCTTTGGTTATTGTATTGAAATGGTAAATTTTTATTGTTTTTAAATATTTTGGAAATTATTTTGTCATTTTTTAAAGTTTATTCTTTTGTTTATTTGATAATTTATTATTTTTTGAACTGAGATAATGCAATGCCAATTGTAATGGGTATCAATGAACTCGTGGAATTGTTAAAAACATACATATGTTGAATAAACAAAAATAATTGACTTTGACTTCATAGGTTCTAAAATTATGTGATTTGTGTGTGTTTTTAAATATATTTAATAAAGATTTTTGGAAATAATTATATAATTACTCTGTTTTAAATGAACGGATAATGTAATGTATAGTTCAGAGAAAAGAAATATATGTGTAGGTAACATTTTGTCTTGTTTAATACAGCCAGGTGTTTTAATTGAATTTTTATTATCAAACCTTAGTTCATTTTCAGAACATTCAAGTCAATAAAACCGACTTATTTGTCCAACATTATCGCAATGAATTTCTTACTTCTTTATGGAAATCTTGTTGTATGACAACATAACAGTATCACTTCTGAAACTAATGTCAAAAATTAAGAGGACAATAATTTGATAAAAGACAATTATTATTCTTGTTGAGTTCTTATTGCTTTTAAACATGTTTTAGGGCTTTTGTGTAATATGGAATATCTTAAAAAGTAGCAGTGTCCTTTCAATTTATTGAATATATCTGCCATAATTTTATTGATTTAAATATATTTTAACACTTCATGTGTTCACTACATATGAAAATCACTATTCAAATTTAATTCCCACAAAAATTTTGAATTATTTCATGAACAAAGTACTTTAAAATTCAAATTTCCCTTGGTTTTGATTTCTTCATAAAATATTATTTGATAAAAATTCCATCCATTTACCATGGTATCTTGAATCATATTAAGATTTCAGAAAATTTTCAGTGGATGTAAAATTATATTAGATTTAGCACTGATTATTTTTTTGAAAATTAAATGGTACTGACAGTGGCTTGTTGCAAATGCCTAATGTTGTGAACCGTCTACCCACATACATCTGAAAAATACCCCAAGTTTATAGAAAAACTAATATATTTACTCTTTTTTTAAATTAAAATGTCTTAGATGTCTGAGTTTTTAATCTTTTTGATGGAGCCAAAATATTGCTTTTTCCTTCTGAACATTCATAAAGTTAAAAGAATATGCATCCCACAGCAGTCTCCCAGAAATTCAACCCTTAGTGTTTTCTTCAAACCCTTTGCTTCAGAAGCTGCTGAAAATGTGTGCATAGTCACATTTAGAATTCAATCAATTATTTTATTTTCTCACCTTTTAAAAACATTTTAGTAAGACAAGATCATTAATTTTTGCACACTTGTTGACTTTATTGTTAATAAAATAGCTGCATTTGCTGCTGGTTTAATTCAGGCATCTCAACCGGAATTTCTGTTATGGAAAAATTGACCTTATTCCACGTGAAGAAAATTTTTCAGGGAAGTGAAAATAGGTTTGAAAGTGGAGAACAGTTAAATTTAAGAAATAGCAAGTGAGGATAGATGTATTTCTATTAAAGGAGACAAGGGAATGAAGTTTATGTGTATACGAAAGCTTAGTGCATTATTATCTGTTTAAGAAAATTATGAAACTTTGTTGTCTAGGCTGATTTTGATATAAATGAATGAATAATATGAATTAGAAATAATTGCTTGAAGTGAATAATTCTACCAAGATGTGTGTAATTTGAAACATGATGTAGACTACATTTATTAATCATGAAGAATTAAGCCCTGTGTGAGGGTGTTGAAAGAATCTTGGCTTGAAAGACAGTGGTTAAATTGGGAAATGGCACTTGGCCTTAGCCCTTTAGTACTGAAACCAGCCCCCTCCCCCCCAAAAAAAATTAATCGTAGGAGAAAAAAATGTGGGCAATTTATAATATAAATATTGAAGTGAATACAATTATCATCATTTTTTAAATATGTCGGTTTTGAAAATTGTACATTTTTTTTTTAATATTTGGAGAATTGCATTAGGACTACATTAGCTCAAAAAATTATTTTGAAGAAAATATTGAATTTTGCATGGAGAAAAAAATTAAAGAATGAACAATACATTTTTTTCCTTTTGACTGGACCCTTTGGCCTTAGCCAGAACTGCTTATATGACCACTCTAACCCTGGTAGAAAGGCTTTGCACCTCTGATAATCATTACACAAATCTAATGAAAATAACTACTCATTGAAAATTACAATGATTTTTATGGCACAAGAAATCAAGTCACAGGTCCAATAATATTGCTTATAGTAATAGTTTGTCTTTGTAGTTTAGTGGTTACAGTTGTCAACCATATCATTGAATGACCATGAAGGCCATATGCCATAAAGACCATCAAGTTCATTGAATGATCATAAAGGATTATTAATTTTTAGCAATGTTAAATACTAAAGAAATCCAAAAATTGCGTAAAAGTAGACTCTAAAACAGGCAATCAAAACTTTTGTATTCATAAGCTCCAAATAAAGTGTCAACACAGCACAAAAGGCATTCCAATTTTGTGAAATTGACCATCTTTTACAGAATTAATTTTATCTTCAAATCAAGTGTAATTTAATTAGAACTTTACAAAAAGATATGTGGGAAAATAGTTTGTACAATGGATCTGTATCCAATGACAGAGTACACAATTATTTTCACTTTTTGATAAGTTAAGGTTGAAGAAATGAGTGAAATTTTAAATTTCCCGCGTATTATCCGCGCACGTTTTCTTGAGCCCTCCTTTCGCTAGTTGCGAGAGGAGTGGGGAGTTTGGTGATTTTGACAAAAGGAATATTATATCAAATTTGTAGCTCGTTTTCGATGCAAAATAGTTTCCATTTCACGGCAGCGAATATTTCTGGTTATCAGATTTTGTCTATAATGCTCGTTACTATCATTATATTATATATTACTATTCTTAACAGAACTAGTTTTAGTAAAGGAGTGGGGGTAGGTAATCCGGGGCTGAAGAATACGTGCGCATTACCAGTTCTTTTCAAATTTTCCGGTTACTTCTACGCTATTGGCTTGTTTATTTGCCCAATAGAAATCAATACAATTGCATATGCCGGCACCGGAAGTTGGGCATATGTGTCTTCTCTGTTTAGCATTAAGTGCCGTCTCCGAGATATGTATCTTAGTATCTCCGAATTCTCGAAAGTCAGGGTCCGATAGGTCATTATCTTGAAACAAATTAATGTTTAAATTGAAAACAAAACAAAAAAAAAAAAAACAAAAAAAAAAAAAAAAACAAACTTGTGTTTAACTTTGATAAATTGTACTGCAACGTACTAAATAATTTATGAAACTTCATCAATTTTTTAATGAAGTTACTTTTAACACTTAGTAAGGAAAGGGTGGTTGAAACAAACGTTCATCTCAAAGGCGGTTCATGAGGGGTACTAGGGGGTGGTGGTGGTAGAGATTTTGTTAACTTATTTTTTTAATAGCTCACAGAGCCTAGTATACCATTCCCTGGGAAGCTGCAGTCAATATTATACTACAATACTTCGATATTATTAATTTACACATTGTTTTTAACTGTGAACATACGCCTTTATTTGAATAATTTTGAAGAGGGGGCGTTGGAAAACTTTTGCAAGATCATGAGTTCTCATTGTTGATTTTCACAATTCCATTGTAAAAATTGTAGATATCTGCCTACGATTGGGTTCTGAATATGTCAGTATGTAATTTGGAGATTCTAAATTCTTGAAAATTATTTATTTTTAATGGAATGCGAAACAAAAATGTTCTGAAAATAATCCTGAAATCGTACTGATGTATCACAAGCAGGAATTCTGTAGGAGTCTTACAGACTTCGTGTTAATTATGTTCTGTTCTTTAGCAGAGCACACATTCGGATACAGAGAAGAAATCGGCAGGAGGCGGGATGACTGGGCTGCCAACGTACGATCGTGTATACCAACATAATGGCAATTGTTGCGAAAAACTCTGTGGTAAAGGACTGTCAAAAATTTTCGCGTGATTAAATTGAATGGATTAATATTTGGTTTTCTTCATCTTTCCTTTCTCTTCGTTGCGTGCTGACAACATATATAGTTAGTGGATCATTTGGTATCAATTACTGAAAGCGTTCTGATTTTAATGTAGTTAAGTTGAATGGAAACATTTTCTTAGTGATTGGCTCTGTAATGACAGCCAACATTTACTAAAGTTTTCGAGTATTGTTAAATTGTGGTGTTGTCTGAATGGGATTGACTAAAAAGAACCCAAGGAGGGGCTCAAAGAAAAGGTGTGTTTTGTAGTGAGAAAAAATTGGGTCATTTTCTGGAAGACAGTAACATGATCAATGATTTCTATTATTAGAGAACCTCATGTCTCCAAACTCTACATTGACATCAGTCCTCAGCAGCTTCCAATAATATACAGAAAGGAGTATAATGTTCATTTTGTTGGATTAGAGAAACTTCACCCTTTTGATGCACGGAAATGGGGACACATATTCAAGGTCTGCATTTGTTTTACTTCTGACAGTTATTTGCTATGAAGTCTTATTGTGCATAGTTTTCTCTTTTATTAGTATTTGAAAGATGCACTCTTAGTTGATGATGATACTATTATCAAACCTAATGAAGCTCTTCAAGATGACCTTTTACTGGTTCATACTGTTCGGTACTTGAAGAGTCTCAAGGCAAGTTAACTGTTTGACTGTTTTTATAAAGTGACAATTATAAAACAAATAATAAATGCAGCTGCTAACATTTACTATTCATCTTGTAACTTTACAGTGGAGTTGGAGAGTAGCAATGATAGCAGAGATTCCTCCACTTGCTCTGGTACCAAACTGCATGGTTCAGTCAAGTTATCTGCGTCCAATGAGGTGGAATCTAGAAATCTTTAAATACAAAAATAACACATATTTTAAAATTCTGCTTTATAGCAATTTTCATTTACAGCCTAATTACTTTTTATAATTTTTAGATTTCAGACTGGAGGAAGTATTCTTGCTGGAAAATTGGCTCTTGAAAGAGGTTGGGCTATTAATATTGGTGGAGGCTTTCATCATTGCAGCCGGGACAGAGGAGGTGGCTTCTGTCCTTATGCTGATATTACTTTACTAATTCATTTCCTTTTCCATCATGAAAAGTCACGTGTCAAATTAGCTATGATTGTGGATCTGGATGCTCACCAAGTTAGTGATTTTCAGTGTTCAAATTGAATGAAACTTAATTTTCAGAAACATACCAACTCCCTTAATTTTAATTTCATTTAGGGAAATGGTCACGAGCGTGATTTTTTCAATCATAAAAATGTTTATATTATGGATATTTATAATTCTGGTATTTATCCACGAGACAAACGAGCCAAGCAAGGTATACGCCGTAGCATACCACTTGCTCATTTGACTGAAGATGCTGAGTATTTACATCTTGTTGAATCGTAAGTTTGTTTTCTTGCTTCAAAAGTATTCTTTTCATGAAAAGAATTTTGTATGTTGATTCTGATGTGTGGTCCAGGAATTTGGAGGAAGCTCTAAGTGAATTTCATCCCGATATTCTTGTGTATAATGCTGGAACAGACATCCTTCGTGGTGATCGTTTGGGGTTGCTCTCAATTTCTCCTCAGGTTTGTTACTAAAATAAGTAGTGAAATATTTTTGCTATTTATTTATTTTAGTCTGTTTTGATTGTTGAACTGTAATTATAATATTTAGCAACTTCTGTGTTAATGAGATCTTTGTTCTTTTTGGACACACATTATAGTGTCGAGAGAGAAGCCTGTATGAACTGTCACTCCTTGTCAGTAAACTCACTTGTTCATGTTTCCTTGTCACTTATTCACCCATCATTATCACCATTTTTATTTAATTTATTTTATTTCAAAATCATCTTAAAATATCCTGAGTTCTTGATTGATTGTAGTTAATGTTGAAGATGTGCCATTTGCTGTTCACACTCATGATAATTGGCTTTAATATTTTAACAAACTACTGTGTCTTCTTTAGGGCATTATACGCCGAGATGAATTGGTGTTCATGAAGGCCCGTGAACGGCGTATTCCAATTGCTATGGTGACTAGTGGTGGTTACTTGAAGCAAACTGCCAGGATTATTGCTGATTCAATTTTAAATTTATATGACAAGGGTTTGATCTCTGGCCTAAAATAATATTTTACTTGTATATATTATATTTATTATTAGTTTTGTTTTCCACCCTCATAGAGGAGAAAAGTACAGTGTATCATAAAAGCTTACATTTTGGATCAGTAAATGATCTTATGTCTTTCCTTAAAACACACTTTGCTTTATGACTTTGAAAAGTAGGCTAATGTTAATGACACTTTAATCACTCACCAGGTACTTAACTTTTAAATATTAAGACCAAAGATGAGCAGGGAGATAGAAATGTGATTCATTGTTTTTTTATGAGAATCACATTACAAAACTGATAGATATAGCTTTGTTTATATATTTATAAATATTTTATATTTACATTTTTTGAGATGTTTACCTTGTAATAGTTTTGTACCTGTTGTTAATTGAACAAAGAAATTTTTACCTACAGTGTTAATACTCAATTGTTAAGTATTCTCAAATTAGTCAGTGTTGGTAGGTATTAAATATAATCTTGGTTACAGTATTTCTAAGAGTACTTTCAAAAATATATGTTGAATAGATATCAGAAAAGAAAATTCTATTTTTATGTTATGTAGAATGCTGAATATTGTAGCTCCTTGTGCTCATCTTTGCTACTGCATAACTGCAAGTGGTAGAATTTGGTATCCTTTATAAGGAATTCCTTGTTAAATGTCTCTTTAAGAGCTTATCAGGTTACTTGTGTCTCATGTTAGTTCATCTAAGAGATGTTCACACTTGTTTCTGTACTCTAATGAACCGACTAAACTTGCTCAATCTTCATAAATTTTTTCCTCAAAGACTGAGTTGGTGAACAGTGACTATGCCCTTTCTTGGAATTATATATTGTGCCAATGTAGTTGTTAATCATGTAATGAGTGGTCTCTTAAATAAAGTAATAGCAATAAAATGTGATGTTAATTATTTATTTTTTTATTGATTTTAAATTCAAAAATTGACATTACTTGACTTGTAAGGATAACTGTATTATTACCTAGAATGCGAAGGAATGCGATTTTATGAGGTAAGGTGTGGAGAAAAAAGTCATGGTTAATAAAATTTCATGTTTAGTTTGAACAATTTTAAACATATGTAGAAAAGATAAATTTATTATCTATGGGTAAAGCCTGATTTTTCATCAGGAAGACAAATAATTATTATTTAGTAGAAATTACATAAAGTAACAACATATGTCTGCAAAGATTGTGCAGTACACAATATTTTGTTATTTACATAATATTGAATTTCCTAATATAGAAAATAATACTTGAACTGCTCTATCACATGCAGATTTTGCAAAATGTGCATTTGACACTAACAAATTTTTGACCTTGCATTGCTATTGAATGGATGCCTATGAAATTGTACTCTTTTTTCAGGCTTTCCTTAAACGTTATGTTGTGTGGTATTAATGAGAAGAGCGACCTCCAACAATATTGGACCTTATCAGTTGCTCTCTGTTGTTTATAAACAGTCCTATGCTGCAACTCTGCACTGGGCTTGATTTCTGGCGGAACGCAACGGACCAACAATACAAGTTCGAAACAATACGAACCCTCTATTCCATTCCAGCACCTCGGGAATAATTATTAAATTATATTTAAAATATATAACTTTTTCTATTAAATTAATAATTAATTTGGGGCACGTTCCAGGAGCTAAAATTTTATAAATGAAGCACTGGGCATTGACTCAATAATATTGCAGGGTTCATATGGACTTGGAAATGTAAGGGAAAAATTAGAAACTGGAAAATTCAGGGGAATTTTACAGACAATTTGCAACACAGAATTTTATGCAAATATCTGGAATTTTGTTTTGTCCAATAAAAAATGTTTGTTCTTCATAAAAAATTAATAATTGTTAACGTTTTCATATTTTATAACTAGTTTTTTCCAGCATATAAACGTGATTTTTTTAAAAATTATTTGAATGAACAAACCCTTCGCATATAAAGGTGTCTGTATCAGAGTTTTTACCTTCTTTTAAACTACTTATATAGTGCAGAGAAAGTGATGGGAAAACAATGAGTTTTCGACAGAAAAACCCATATTGTTGATCCCCGATACCGATAAAATGGATAAATCTTGTTTCTGTGGTAAATTACTGCCTTTAATACGTTGTTTCGTCAGAATCCACTTTTTTTTTGTCTTTGAAAGAAAAATTGATTGACACAAAAATGTCTCTCCGCGACACTAGCGCTTAAACCGTTCTCCAAAATCGCGATTCGCCGATCGATCTGGCCGAACTCCACGCCCTGGGAACTTGAAACGGATATTTTGATTATTGGGGGTAGTTTACATGAAGCCTGAACCATATTTTCAAAATCTATTCAAAAATGACTTCAAATTTTTAGATTAAACTTTTTGTCGAAAAGATGTCGGACAAAGAACTCCTTAAAAAGATGGTGCCGGTGTCATTTTCGTTGAACACTGAAATTTTGAAAATGGAAAAATTGGTAACATTTTCAGCCTTTTTCGTATACCTGCAACATTAAAGATAAAGATATTTTTTGTGAATATCTGTTTTTAAAATATAGATCTTTAGAGTCTTGTATAATTTTATGAAAATTTGAGTAGGTACCGCGCAAATTTGCGAGAAATGTAGGCAGTTTTGAAAACAATATTTTTTCAAGAAAGTACGTTTAGAAAAATATCGCAGGTTCCATTTTCTATAAACTCCCTGAATTTTCGAGAACTGAAAATGTTTAGAAAACTCATTTGATTGTCAGCACTATCAGGATTTCTGTGTCGCGAAATTAACATGCAACTCTAAGCTGGACTCGTTTGCCGATTCCAAAATCGCGCTGGAAACGGGCAGCACCAGCGGCTGCTGTCACCGTCGCTGTTAGTTCGGTTTATTAAGTACCAGGGCCGGATTTACCAACAAACGAAAGAAGCAATTGCTTGTGAGGCCCCGCACTTCGGAAAAATATGCATTTAACATATTTTGTAACAAAATGCATTTAATATATGTACATTTTTCTATAAAAATAATTAGTTTTCATTTATATTTGTACAGAAAGTAATTGTATTAGATAAGTTTTTTATTTACTAAAGATGGACCTATTTTTACAGGGGGCGAACACAATTTAGTGATTCGGGCCTCCGCAATACTTAAATCCGACCCTGTTAAGTATTAATTTTATTTACGACTAAACTACGAAACGAATATCGTTGATGTAATAGATGTTGATGTATGTGAATAGATCGATTACATGAATACGGTGGAAGAAATTCAGCTATTTCCCTTTATATTTTGGGTGAGAGGAAAGACCACGTGAAAGGAAAAGCACAGACAAAATTGAAAGAGACTTGGAAAATCACGGTTCTAAACGTACGATAAGCGACGTTTTCGAAAGCTACTCAGAAGGCGATTTTGGAAAAGAGACATTTTGAATTTCGAAGGATCTTGTGAATTGGTAATTTTTTTACGATGCCATTTGTTTTCCCTTACGATGAGTGTGATGTTGATTTTCCATGATCAAGAAGAGCCTCGTTGAAAACCTGGCGGAGAAATCTTTAGCTGCTCAAAGACAAGTGTGGGATAGAGCTTCTAAACTAGGAGTTACACAAGTCTAGATAAAGTATGATTTATTACGCTAGAAAAGTTAAACAAAACATCTGTGTACTTAAGGCAAAAAGAGCAATAGCTTCTCAAATTGCAAATATTTGTGGACAGATTCGAAGAATGGTTTCGTTGTCGACGCGTGGGGCAAGATATTGATTGCTGTTTTATTGATTAAACTGTTTTGTTTGTAACAAGTAATTAAATATTGTAAAATCAGGTGATTATTAAAGCATTTATTTATTTCTAAAATACACTTTCATTCTTTAATTTTGCCATTCTTCGCCAGTTTTCAATGTCATCCATAACGAAAATAATTTTTAAACATAATCTGAACAAAATTATTTTATACAGGAAAACCCAGAAAAGTCGGGGAATTTGAAAATCTGGAATGCGTATGAACTCTGGTCTATGTACGTCAGTCACCGATCGAGTTACGTCGTTCGCTCATGTCAGTGGTCCCGTCTTGAAAGTGTATCGCATGTTTGCAACTGTTCTTTGAGAAAAAAAAAAACAAAAACTGTCAAGTTTGAGTGGTATGTCGAAAAGAGACTGCATGAACAATCAGAATTATTTTTGTGACATGTGGATGTTGTGAAATCAAAAAGCAGAAAAGAAACATTACTCCAATGATCAAAAGTTTGATTAGGGAATTAAGAGAGAATGTTCGTTTCACATATTGTTTGTAAAACATACAAGTAAAATTTAAGACTTAAAAAAATTGTTCAGCGGAGGTCGTTCATCTCAATGCTGTTTGGTATTCCTAGTTTGGCTTTAAAAACGAGATTACTACAATAATTCGTACTTTCGTTAGAGTAAAATAACTGTATTGAGTTAGAATACCCTTATTTTAGGAAAATTGTACATGAAATTTCAAGATATGTATTTGGTGAACAGATTTCTTTAAGGAAATAATTTCCATCTTGGATATTGTAGCCGTAGGAAGAAACCTATTTTTTTTTTAAGTTTTGAAATTTTCTAAAATAGAGTTCAACGAAAATGCAACGTACGCCATTTCTTTAAGTGTCTTTTGCTTTATTCCGGGAAACATTAAAAAAAATTGGAGCTTTTTTTGAGAAGTTTGAAAATGTTGACTTTTCAAGTAATAAACCCCCAAAATCAAAATATTCGTTTCAAATACCTCTCTTAGGCTGGCACTACCAAAATGAGTAACCACAAACCCATATATGCTACAATTTAGAACTATTTAATTGCTAATTAATTACGTCATAATTAATTTCTTTGCTCTTCAAATTTTTGCGTTATTAATGGTGAGCTGGCATAACATTATAATGACACTGCCACAATGAGTTACCACAAAACCAAATATGCCATATTGTGGAGCTATTTAAATGCTAATTAATTACGCAAAAATTAATATCATTTTTCTTCAAACTTCCGAGTAACTAATGCTAAACTAGCCCTTAAGTTTTAAGCTGGCACTACCACAATGAGTTGCCAAAACACCAAATATGCCATATTGTAATATTGTAGAGCGATTTAATTGCTAATTAATTACGCAAATATTAATTTTTTGGCACTTTAATTTTTGCCTAATTAATGGTGAGCTAACTTAAGATTATGCTGGCACTACCACAACGAGTTACCACAAAATGAAATATCCCTTGTAGAACTATTTAATTGCTAATTAATTATACAAAATTTATTTAATTGCTCTTCAAATTTCCGAGTAGTTAATTGTGAACTGTCGAGCGGCCGGAAGGCTGCCTTGGCGTCACGGGTGGGATGGCGGCCGGGAGTCGCCAGCGAGCGCGCCAGACCGCCGCCGCTCGCCCGCCCGACTGACTGGCAAATTTAAATGAAATACACGAACTGGCCTAGATTTGACTTCGATATTGTATTTTCTTCGATGAACGTTTATTCGTTCAAATGAACTCAACTTTCAACCTTCGGATTGGACTGCTCTTTACCAGAAAATCTGCCTTTAGTTATCCCGAAATCAGCTGTTCCGACATTGACGCTGGTAGGCGTCACATACTCCCAACGACTCTATGTTGGAAAGACTTGATTCTATCGTCGTACGTTAGACATCTGTGGTATCGAGATACAAGTTTATTTTGCTGCAATTGAACAAACGTTTATGAATGGCATCGGGCGATAACGCGAATCATTGCCTATGTGATATTAACCACCTACAAGCTTATAACATCAAGTATTTGTTCACGTGACTAAGTGTTCTTCCACGGTGGCAAAGTTATTTGTAGCTCAATCTCTAAAAACAAAGAAAATTCCTTTAAAGGTAGAATGATGTAAAAAATGATATCAAAGACAGTTCGGATGATCAACTCAAGCTGTTGGATACGTTACTGATGTATCGACGAGGCTTCTTTTATTCGTTCAAATGAACTCAACTTTCAACCTTCGGATTGGACTGCTCTTTACCAGAAAATCTCTGTCTTTAGTTATCCCGAAATCAGCTGTTCCGACATTGACGCTGGTAGGCGTTACATACTCCCAACGGCTGACATTACAATATTTGAGCGAAGAAATGGAATACGCTACTCAGAAATACTGTTGTGGAGAACATACTCGACGTAGAAATCATGTTCATCAAGAGTCAGTATCAACAGCTCACTACAAGAAATCCACATACAATACATGTACGCTACTTTACAATGCATTGACAGATGAAATTAAACAATTAAAATTGGGACACAAATTTAAATTAAATGTAAAATCTTTTCTGCTGCAAAACTGTTTCTATACAATTAGAGACTATACTGATCGCCAAAAAGAAACATAATGTTTACTTTAACAAAAACAAGATATAGTATAATGAATTAGTTTACATTTGCATTGTATAATTTAAAAAAAAAGACTCAATATGCCTGTAACAAATAATGTACTTCCGGGTCAATGACCCCCATCTCGATCAGGTTTTTGTCCAGTTTCCCTGATCCATTGAGCAAATGCTGAGATGGCCCCTTGATTTGCTTCTGGACGTAAATGTAGCTTCACTATGCGCACGTTTTGTTGAACTTTCCTTTGCTTGTAGTGGTAATAGAGCTTAGGGTGAGTTTCTATTTTGTTAACAATACAGAAAAATCAAGCCTATTCGTTTCTTTACCGTTAAAAATAAGTTTTCTATAATTCGGCAACAAAAATACCTCGTTTTTGAAATGTCAATCTCTCGCTTTTTTAAATTTGTTATTATTATTATTATTATTATTATTATTATTATTATTATTATTATTAATCTTTCAACTATTAATAGTTAAATTGTTGGGAAGGGATTCTGAAACTCAAGAAAGCGTGCGCACATGATTTTCTCCCCCATACGTCACATACAGTTTTTGACTGTTTTTGACTAAATAAATAAATAAATAAATAAATAAACATTTGTGGTATCTCGTAAATATTATTTGAAGCAAGTAGCATTAAAATGATATTAAAATCGATGAAATCAGCGAAAAATGCATTAAAATGACGGGAAAAGGTAAAAAAAATGACTTATTAGTCGTAATCGACGAAAAATCAAAAAAAGCCATATAAAATGGATTATTTCCTTTTGCCATAATATAAAATGAATACCTATACTAATCGGTATTGTTTTAAAGTGAAAAGAAAAAATTACATTTCTTTAAAATCCGCTCCCTAGTTGTGAGGTACACAGTGTTATGGCTTTTTATTATATCCAGATTGTCTCGCTTTGATTCGCTCGCTATGGATCTGAAACATTAAGAAAACGTGAAAAAGTCTAGCTGTTTTTATGTCAAATTCAGTATTTAAAATGTGAATACGATTGCAAAAAATCTGATGTGTTAATGAATATGTTCTGAAATTATCGCCTGATATTTCCGTATAATTTGAGAATATTAAAGGATGCAATGTTAGTATTCCCTCATTTTACCATACCATCAAAATGTTCATCATCTTTTGTTCATGAACGTAACGTAGCCTGTTTACTAGAAATAGTATATAAACTACAAGTTGTTATAATCTTTCGAAATCAGACTTTTTTTAAAAAAATATTTATTTAAGGTCGCCTTATAAACAGCTAGGTCATTGGCGACCACAGTTACAAAAATACAGTATTTACAAATTCACATACTAGTAACACATTTTCATGGGATACACATACACAAATCCTAAATCTAGATGTTATACATAGGGCAGACAATGTATAGTCATTAGCTAAATACTATTTAGAATATTAAATTTGGTGAGGAGTTCTATAATTTTCTTTTGACCGGGATAAGAATTGAATATACAGTAGAGATTATCATTGATGTTAAGGTTTGTTCTCACAGTCGCCATCACGTGGCAATCAACTATAATATGCTTCGTGGAAACTGGGAGTCCGCAATTTGGGCAAGGATCAGGAGTAGCCTTTTTAATTAGGTAGCTATGACTGAGTTTAAAATGTCCTATACGGAGTCTGGTTATAATCACTTGATGTCTTCTGCTAAGTCTAATGGAAGTGATGGGAGATTCCTCGATATTCTTCCTAATTGCTTGTAATTTGGAGGGCAGCATTTTCCAGTTCCGGTCCTAAAGCTTTTTAACTGCAAGTAAGAGGTAGTTTTTAAAGTCGGGGAGTGTGCCGCCAGCTTCAGTATCAATTTCGGGGAGAGAGATTGCTGCCTTCGCAGCTGCATCCGCTTCTTCGTCGCCCTGGATGCCTATATGAGAAGGAAGCTAAGCTATTGTAATGCGATATCCTTTAAGGAAGGAGTGATAAAGCTTTTCTTGGATTTCTTGGACCAGTGGATTAAAGGAATGTAGAACTGCTAGTGAGTCAGAAAAAATAACAATATCTGGGTTACATGGTCTTAGGATGCTAATATCAATAGCTTTGATAATAGCCCAAGCTTCACATGAGAATATGGAATAGGGATCCGGGAGGCGATAAAGATTCGTAAGGGGTGGGATAATGGAAATAACAGCTCCACTAGATCTTGATTGTTGCTTGGATCCATCCGTGAAAAATTGACTATGATTAGCAAATTTGTGCTGGAACTCCAAGATTAGTTGCTTAATGATATGTTTTGGGGTATCAGGATTTGTAAATTTGGTAGCTTCCGTATCGATTGACAAAGAGAAATGTTCCCAAGGGGGAAGAGGGTTGAGTTTCCTCTTCATGATATCATGAGACTCAATGCCAAGTTCATCCCGGTACTTAGCAAGTCTAATACTTAGCGGTTTAGGATAGTTAGGACGAGGTTACAGATATAATTAAGTGTGGGATTAGGGGGACAACAATGAGTCGAGTAAGCAAATTTTAAGCACAGGAACTTTCTACGGAGGTCTAAAGGAAGGAGGCCCGCTTCAACTAGTAGGCTAGTACATGGGCTGGTCCTGAAGGCACCCAAACTTAGACGGCATGCAGAGTTGATTATAGGGTCCAAAGTTTTTAGTAAGTGGTTGCTGGCTGAACTATAAGCTACTACTCCATGATCTAACTTTGGTTGTATCAACGACCTGTAACAATTGATTAGGGAAGTAGCGTCTGATCCCCACTTGTGTGAAGATAACATTTTGATTATGTTGAGTCTAACAGAGCAATCAGCTTTGAGGGTAGAAATGTGTAATTTCCACGAATGCTTATGGTCGAATGTTAAACCCAAAATTTTGCAAAACCAGACTTTGTAATCAAAGAACAAACATATGTAACAGAAGCATTAGTCATGTAACATTATATATTAATGTAACATGCATTACATACACATACATACACGCTTTTCCACTTCAAAGCGCGAGAACGTAAGCCATTTTATTTCCGTACATCCATTTAAGAGACCATTGGCGGAGAATTTTAAGTAATCAAAAAATATATGAAATATTGTGGGAGGCTCGAAAGACGCAGCAATCCACAGATAGATTGGCACGCTAAGATTCTGAAGATTTCGTGTGGAAAATCCAGTACACGATGGGGGTGGAGAAACGTCGCCTGTAGTCCATCGTACCCGCTGTCCTCAACGAGCAACGCTCTTCTACAAGGTTTTCCCCGTGCACTGTACGCGAACCCACCTAAGTTCATTCGCCCAGCCGAGAGGACGGACCGGTAGCGGTAGCTCAGTGCATCAACTGATGTCACTGCAGCGCCTCTAACCGGGAGGTCCTAGGTTCGATTTCTCATGGTGGCAGATTTTCGACACTAGCTTTTCAGCTAGGTCGAATTCCGTCGCTGTCTAGAGGAGAATTCTAGCGGCCGGCTGCTCTGATCGGTAGTTTTCCGTGGTTTCTCCGATCAACACCAGGCGAATGCCGGAGCAGTACCCTACCAAACGGGCCACGGACCGCACGCGATCTGTCCTTTCTCTTCCTTGTCCTATCCTCTCCCCTTACACACACACACACTTACACTAACATGCACTATACTACCACATATTCCAGGAGACCGGTCGGGAGCTTAGAGCTTGTCCCGACTGGGGCGGTGCCCCGTTGGTGGGAGAGTCCTGGTTAGGGGAAAACCCACTAGCCGACGGTAGGTCGGTGCCGGATCTCGCCATCCAGGGGGGGAAGATCACTGCCATCTCCGGATAAAAAACATGCACTACACTAACGGGACTAATGACCGAAGCAGTTGACGCGCCCGGAAACACGAAAAAATCAATCAATCAATCAACCGAAAGGACGGGGGTGTGGGTGGGTGGGTGTGGCTTCATGCACGACAGGGAGCATTGAGGAATTGAAAGGGGTGGAGGATGCTGCAGGTAGAAAACTCAATAAAACTCATTTCTTACTTCCTTCTTAGAAGGTCAGCGTTTCCGTTCACACCTAAATTCCCCATCTTCATTCCTCTTTTTTAACAATTTTCTTAGTATATTTCATAAAATTACGTATTTTTTTCTATTTTACAGTCAAATGTGATAGTAAAAGAATGCAATAAAAAACGAGAAACTGAATTATCGCTCATTCAGAATTATATCAGAAATTTTCATTGAATAAATGGTTTATTCCGAGTTCTTAGAAGAACATTCATTCGCTTGAGCAATACGGTGATGAGCGGGTCGGCTTCTGATATATTGTACCAGGTCGAGGAAAGACTGTAATTGACAGTTGTATAAAATTAACTATCGTTTTTTTATATTAGGATAGAGCGTTCTTATAGGAAGTAAATGTGTGTCTAGGCGTCCACCCGAGACGCAGGTGAGGGAAGTCACGGATTATAATAGTATCGCCGGGAGAATTTGGAACCAGATCATGGACATTAGACGAGGACTTTACCCAGAAGCAAGATTCTGCTGCGTCGACAGAGAAGGTTCTACGGGACGCCATCGAACGAAGAAGTGGAGAGCGCACGAAGACCCACGAATGAATAACAAGGTTTTATAACTATTGTAATATAGAGAAAACTGGCCATGACCAAAGATTGATTCATTTCTGATTATCATTATAATAAATTCTAATTTAAGTTTAAAGAAAGCTGATTATCATTGTTCGTTACGTGCAATCCAGCATTTTAATAAGATTTTCAGATTCCTCGCTACTCCGTATGGATGGCAGATTGAATCATTGGTTGCAGAGTAAGTAGCAACAATTATGAACTTCGAACCCCAATTAACTGAGCTAGCACAACCTAATTTTGGAAGGAGAGATATTTAAATTACGTAGGAATAATTCGGTTTCAAGTGTAACCTTTTCCTGGTGCCCAAATTACATTTATCAGCAATAATTATGTTTCAAAATGTCGCTCCAAGTGGGGCTTGTTTTTAAATAGAAAGACGGGGCTTGTTTCAAATTGGCACCAGTATTATATGTAGAATTATGATGATTAGTCCGTGTAATATTAAAACTGACATAATTGACACAGACAAAATAAAAAAAATTATAAATATTTTATTAAATCTCTAGTTTGCAAGCAGAATTATTTAAACAGTACCTCTCATTTAATTTATTTTGGCCAATAACAAAAAGTACGTCAAACATATTTAATACTTAATTTAATATTTCACTTTCATTTTTATGTATATTTTTTGGTTATAATATTTTTACTTTACTCATCTTAATATTTTACTTCCACAGCAGTAAAATTTTTTAAATATTCTAATTTGAAATATTTGAAATATTTGGTTTATTTTTTAAGGCTTGATAACATTGCCAACGATTCAACAACGCCTAATTGACCTTATCAGGACTGAAACCAGACCGTTATTTTGTGGATTACATACACCAACTCAAGTTAGTTAAAACTACAGTGATTTAAAAAAAACAATACTTCGACAACACTGTAATCGTGTCCTAAATTATTTCAGTAGTATACATACCTTTTGCGGCTCTCACACGCAACCGATCTTTATAAATGAGGTATCTAAAAAAGAGAATTTCACGTAGACGTGCCGAATTGCACTTAGACTTTAAAGAAATGAAGGATTTGGTTAAAAAAACGCAACTAAATATTCATGTCAAATGCAACATGCAACACTCTGTCAGCTATATCGTTAAATAACTCCTAAACGAAGTGTTTTAGGACCTTAAAATTTAAAATGTTGAGGCCAAAGGCATGAAAGAAACGTTCCTCACACCGTAATCTATAGGATGAGATCTTCTTGAACATTATATTACATTTTTGCTGGATCGCATCTCGATTCTACCCTATCTGTTCAGAGCCTGTAGAATATGCAACTGTATGTGAAATTAAACTAATTACTTAATATTCTACGCAACTGAATTACACGGGTGTATCTCTCTGTTCGGTAATAACGTTAAATTATGAATAGTTTGTATTGACAAGGGTGTATTATTATTATTATTATTATTATTATTATTATTATTATTATTATTATTATTATTTGTTTTCTTTTCACTACAAAAAGTGTCGGAGGACAATCTCAAGACACAATTTGTCAGTACGAAGTCATGGAGCTTCGGTGAAGAAATACTTTTACTTATGGTCTTGTGTTAGTACAGTTCTCACAACTTGTAGTCTTTTACATTTTGATGGATTCAAGTGATGTCTTCATATTCTAAGTACGCTTTCTTCCCTAATCGAGACTCAAAAATTTCCTGACTACATTTGCTGTGCCCAGTAAAGCGGCTTTTTGCATTGTTCTGAGGTGTTTTTCTTTTAATCGCAGCCTTTGTCCAGTTTTCAACCAATCCTTGGTTACCACGCCATTTGCTGACACTATCACAGGCACTATGTCTACGCTCTGCAACCTGTACATGTCCCTCAACTCCACAGCGAGAGGTTGGTATTTTCGTTTCTTTTCAGCAATAGTTGACACCAGTTTGTCGTCTGTGGGAACTGCAACATCGATTATCATTGCTCTTCTTGTTGTTTTATCAAATAAGACAATATCTGGTCTGTTAGCTTCAACCGCCCTGTCGGTTATAATAGTGCTGTCCCATAATATTCGTGCCAAATGATTACTGATAACTTGCTGAGGCTTACATTTGTAATAGGGTTGCTCCTGTTCTACAAGTTGATAATTCTTTGCCAGTGCCTGGTGAATTACTTTGGCTACATTATTATGTCGCTGTAAATATTCAGTTTGCGCCAAAGATGGACATCCGTTACTTATATGCTGGATTGACTCATTGTTGATTTTACACAATCGGCACCTGCTATCGATCTGTTGGCCCAAGACATACTTTTGATAAGCTCTTGTTTTCACTACTTGGTCTTGTATGGAGAAGAGGAATCCCTCTGTTTCACCATAAAGCCCCGCTGTTCGTAGCCATTCCGTGGACCATTTCAGATCAATATCATCAGCAGTCAGCGTTGTTATAAACCGGCCGTGTAGCTCTTTCGTCTTCCAGACATCAACTCGGTCCTGAGCTGTTAGATAGGAGGCACTGCATGACACCAACTAATGCCCTGGACACCTTTAGCGGTGGTGTCATGCCAACCTGTCGGCCCCGTGGCCGAGATCACTAAGGCAGTAGTGTCGTAGTGATCTCAGACCGAAGGGTCGCGGGTTCGAGTCCCGCCTCGGGCATGGTATTTGTGTTCGTCCTTTCACCCCTTCTCATCACCATTTCGTTTCACCTTCATAGTTACCATAACGTTAATGCCAATAGTGGTCGCTAATGACCTAGCTGTTGATGCGAACTTAAATAAAAAAGGAGTAAAAGGAGTCATGCCAACGTCTGTGTAACGGATCCCGGGAATCAGTAGGTAAAAACTGATAAAGATGAGTGTGTGACAGGTAGTTGCAGAGCTCTTAGTATCAAAAGGTTAGACGATGTTCTCCCCAGCGTTTCCTCTTTCTCACAAAATAAAAGTGAAACGCGCTAACCAGCTCTATTTTGACTTTACATGCGTAGTTTGATAACGTCGAAACATCACTACGAGCAAATTGAATGGAAAGTAGGAAAGAGGAAAGTCGGAAAGGAGGGACCGCTGGATCCCTCAGAACCGATGCAAATGTTGTTGCCGTCGCCGCCGTAGTCTGAGAGACCGGGAGAGGTGGCTGAGGGCATCAACTGATGTCACTGCAGTGCCTCTGACCGGGAGGTCCTAGGTGCGAGTCCCGACCGTGTCAGGATTTTCGACACTAGCTTTTTCAGCTAGGTCGAATTTAGTCGCTGTCTGGAGGAGAATCCTAGCGGCCTGCTGCACTAAACGGTAGTTTTCCGTGATTTCTTGATCAATACCAGGCGAATGGCGGAGCAGTACTTAAACGAGCCACGGACCGTGCGCGATCTTCCCTTCCCATTCTGTGTTCTATTCTACCTCTTATTTACACTTACGTGAACTACACTAGCACACATGTAGGGAGACCGGACGGGAGCTTACAGCTTGTCCTGGCTGGGGCGGTGTCAAGGTGGTGGGTGTTACCTGGTTGAGAGAAATCCCGCTTACGGACGGTAGGTTTCACGGCCTCACGATCCTGCGGGAGAAAGGTTACCGCCACCTCCCGAGGAAAACATTCACTACACTTACGGGAATAATGGCCTTAGTAGTTGACGCTCACGGAATCACTAATCAGCCAGTGTTAGGTCTGAGAGTCGGGGAGACGGCGCTCGAAACAGAGAGCGCCCCTGTCGGCTCCGAGCCAAGTGTCAAAGCATTACGGCGGGTGCGATCTTCCCAGCGTGGAAAGAATTTGGAGGGCACCAAGCCTGGAGAGAAGCTCATCTTAACCGACTATTTAGGCTAATTATGAAATAAGTAAGCCGACCTAGATTGGCAAGGTATCAAGGAGCATGTATTGACTCAGCGCTTCGGTCTGAATGGTTGGTGCATGGTTGTTTTTTCCTTGCTGTCATGTAGTATGTGTTGTCGCCGATGCCGTTCTGTTGACCCCAGGTCATAGGAGTCAGCAAGTGTGTTGGTATCGAGTGCATGGTTGAATGTGTTTCCCATTGGGTCGTAGAGCATAACCGGCTATTGCCTAGATAAAAGGCCATGAAGGAAATAAAAAAGTCTTACCCTCCTTGCACCACAAACGCGCCAATGCGCCGGCCGCCCTGACTCTCAGTACCAAAGATTCTTATGTTAGTTTTCTTCCATTTCGCTGGTTAGATGAACTTAATTATTTTCTTAAAATTATTAATTTCTCGTTGTTCGGATGAAATTACTTTACTCTTTTCCGACAAAAAAAATTCAAAAATGTAAACTTGAAACATCTTAACAAGAACCCAGCTGATATGCCTTGAATAGAACTGAATCCGGTTGGGATAGGAGCAAAATGCCAAGATCCCACCCACAAACGAGGTGCAAAGCTTGAGTTTAGGATCTGTGAGTGACGGCTCGTGCTTAGGGTGCACGGTTGCACAACCCCCAGCAAATAGAAAAAGATCTCATATCTTGGGAATACACATTCTCCTTATAATGACATTCAGTATTCAAGATAATGCAGCAATATTGATGTATATGAAATCATTTTGAAACCTAAGATCGTCCAACTGGCGCTGTTCGGTGTTTGGTGCGTTGCCAGGAATTGCGCCACGCTCTTAGCGGTTTTACTGAGTTGATTGTTTTACTCTTTAGCCCTTCGATTTAACACGGGGAACATGCGGCCTTTTGGTTGGGCAACCAGACTAGTGGCGCTGTCTAGATCTGCGCGGTGACGGAGGGAGTCTCAGGGGAATACCCATATTATGTCTTCGTCTGACTCGCTGCAACGTAGTTGTATGAATTTCGCTTGTTATTGAAAAGACACAAATTAAGTCAGTTACTGACGATATTAAATGCATTGTTTATGATATTTGGAGAATTTGTTTTAATTTCATATTAGGTTAGTTGATTCGAAACGTACATTTGATGAGTTCTTTGTGTCAAGGTGGCCGTTCTGGATGGAAGTCCCTTAGTGTCTCGCGGAAGCCAGTGTGGCTGCAGCTGACCAGCGCTTTGCGAACGTTCTTGTGAATACGAATGTGTCGACGATCTTTCATTATTGCCAAATATACCGGGTAGTGAAGTTTTCGAAATAAAAAAGCTTTATTTGTGTGAAACGTGTCCAAGCAATAGTACTTGTTGCAATGTGCTGGAGTCGAACTTAAGTGACCAGTGGAAATCAAAGACAGAACCACGTGCACGCGAGGTTGCATGTGCCTTACGCGGACAGGACGCATAAAATTATATAAGTAGAGTTTCAAGATAGGCTTTTATTTGACTAAGTTTTAATTGATTTGAATTGCTTACACTTTTATTATATATTTGTATTTTGAATTTTGGAAATTACTTACGTCATTCGATGGAGGTGCAACCGTCCTGTCTGTTGGGGTACCAGCCGCCACTGGGATCTGTGCGTCTGTAAAGGATTATTTCAAATGCTAACGAGTTAAATTGTGCACTAGGGTTAGAAAGCGAATGTAAGCCGATACGGTGGCCAAGATCGCTAAGACAGTAGTGTCGTAGCGATCTCGGACCGAAAGGTCGCGGGTTCGAGTCCCGCCTCGAGCATGGTTGTATTTGTGTTCGTCCTTTCACCCCTTATCATTACCATATCGTTTCATCTTCACAGTTACTATAACGTTAACTCCAATAGTGGTCGCAAATGACCTAGCTGTTGATGCGACCTTAAATTTAAAAAAAAAATTAAAAAGCGAATGTATTGTGGAGGTCCTCTCAAGGGCAGAACAATGCTCACGAACCTGTGATGGCACCCACAGCAAAGGCCGCCGCTTGCGATCCCTTTTTGTATTCCAACCAAATTTAATCACCAACAATAATGTCGGTTCTAACACATTACCGTCAGCACATCGTCTGAAGCGCATGCCATTGGTCGTAGTTAGCTATCATCGGTCAGGTAACTCGGCAACTTGGTGTCTCTTATGCCATTATCAGCCCTTAGACTACTAAAGGAATGAAAAAGACGACAGTTGGCATTTTTGTGGCACCACTATTAAACTAAAATCAAGTAGGTAATTCATGCTAGGTGTTATATACTAATGAATGTGTTTGTTTGCAGTGTTATTTGTTTGTTTATTTGTTTATTATTCGTTTATTCATTTGTTCGTTTATTTACTTATTTATTTATTATACAATCAAGAAAAGCTTAATATTAAAGTGAGTTGGAGTTCAATAAATAAGCATTTGCGCATCAGAAAACGCACGTCCAAGAAACTATTTGTTTATACCTGAACATCCTAGCATCATCTTCGACCCAGATCTGCCCAAATGCGTGAGAGCTCTTGAGCAGGAGTGCCAAATTCAAAACCAGGATGTCACTCCGCGCCCAATATCTATGCATGAATGGTTTTGAATTCAATTGCATAGCGGATGTTGACATCGCAAGAGGACATCCGCCACGTATTAGATGTACGGCACCAAGGAGGGGTCACGGCAATATCTTGGTGGCTTTGCAGAAATAGGAGTACTTGCACGATCCTCGGAAGACGTGGTGCCCATGTAGATTGTAATGGATCATCCAATATACATGCTATCTAGTAATGAGCGTAAATGACGTAAAAATTGAGATGGTTTCAGGTCTTCAAATTCTTCACTATATAGTAACTGTAGAATTAGATGTTCCTCGGATAAAGTCAGTCGTTTGATAATTTCGCCTTTTAAAGTATTGTATTTCTCCTTTTCCGGTGGGTTAGTGATGATGTTGTTCGCTTCCTGTATTATCCGGAGGTCTAAATTAGATGCTATGTGTAAAAATGTTGTGGAACCTGTGGTAAAGCGATAGAAGGCGCATTGTGCCTCTACTGAAGCGCACCATAAATATACTCTGCTGTTTTAAAAGGTTGGTAGAGCAATTCGAAATGTTACGGTATTAACGTATGTCTGATTCAGGAGAGGCGTTTTCGTTGCTCCTTTGATTGGACGTTTCCAAATTGCCATTCATTTTAAAATGTACTATGTTCTTTTTTATCCGTAAATTTGTCGTTGAAATCTTTAGAAATTAAGTAGCTATCTTGAATTCTTCGTTCTTTGGGTATCATGTCGGGTTCCAAGATGTGGGCATTCGTATATCAATCTATTTAATAAGAAGTATGAATGCTCACCTTTTGGTAATGAATCATTTTAGTAATGCAATCATTAACATCATAAACATGTTTTATGTTATTATTATCTGCACTTCGAAACGCGTGCCTTCTTTTCAATAAATAAATTCAGTTACCATCAACACGAACAACTTTCTTCTTTCTGCTCTTCACTGCAGTCGCTTCGATGTCTTGGTTTAAGTATTTACTTCACCACATTAACCGCATGGTCGAGGCAGCTACAGTATGCTACCAAGATCGACCTAATATTTAACGTTTCATCCATCAACAGAATTTGTACACACTGTTATAGATTTGAAAAATGTTTAAAAGAACAGTTTCTTCTCATTCCCGAGACTTTTACAGTTAACGGCCAATGTATTTCTCCCTCAGAAACATATCGTCTGTATACACGCGAAACTCATTGAGTCCAACAAAAGTTTTGACATAAATCAAATTTCAGTTGATTATGTTCATTTTGTCTACTTTTGCTGGATAGGTCATGAAACCGGTTTTCTTTTACAAAAACTCTAATAATCTAATATTGATTTTAAGAAAAAAAAACAGATTGAAAGATTGATTTTTCTGAACATTTTCGCTGTTCTGTGGCTTTAAAAACTAAATAATGCGATAATTTAGTACACTCAAATTCCAGAACTCCATCAATTTCGCTAATGAAAAGAATATAGACAGTTACTTAACGATGTAAATAACTCAAAAACATCACAAATGGCCTTAGTTGAGTTTGACGTGTGTACCGAGGTCATGAGAGGAACAACTTTCTGGGACGAACTATTTATTTACAAACATGTCAGAACGGACCATTATTATTCACAAAAAGGGAGATATACTTCCTTACTTGCCCTTGAAGTTTTGAGACGATTCATCCACTTAAATTAGCTATACCATTCCAGTAAGGAATGAGACAGTCGAATGTTCTCACAACGTGACGAACCATTACTGATAATATATTCAAATAAGAAAACAAATGATTGGAAAAGGGGTTACGAACATTATAAATATCTTGGGGTATATTTAAGAATTTATGGCAACGCTAAAAGGTTATTGAAGACAATATAATATAAAAAAAGACGAAAAAGAAACAGTCGTATTGTTAGAAAAGAGTTGTCTTTTGTTTTAAACTGCGCGGTAGAGTAGAATGTTTACTTATGAGGTGATCTCGAGTTGTAGTGGACGCATCGCGTGTTAGTTTCGAAATTTCAAAATGTTATGAGGTTCATTTTGACAATGTTAGGATTTTTTTAAATGTCGGGATGTAGACAGTAATGACAGCCAATCGTCGTGCAGCTAAAAGGAAAGATTAAAAACATTTATATTTTTATTTTTCTATCATCAAAATTTATAGCAAGACTAAGATTGTTAGTTTTTAAGACCTTAGAAAAAAGACATGGCCTTTTATTACTTTTTTTAATTATTCAAACTGGTAGAGTGCACTCGAGTGAATGTTGTCAATAATTAATTGTGTGAATGTTGAAAAAAAAGATGTATTGTAAATATTATATTGTAGATCATTTTTCAAATGGTATTTTATGTGTTTTTATCTTTTGTTATGTACGCACATGTGTTTCGATGTCGTCATAAGCGATGTAGAATTCGCTTAATATTATTGTCAAATGAGTACGGAATAAACCAAGTTGGTATTTTTATACTGTTTTTGACAGAATTCTTGGAAGTTATATTATTAGATAGCAACAACCTAATTATAGGGAATAATTAAAATATATACATCTTCCTGAAGTAATAGTAATATTATTCTGAACTTCCTGTATAGGATCGATTTCGCAAACTCACGTTATACATAAATTCATTGAAATGGTACATCACAACTCGTATTAGGAAGACAAGGATTTAGATATTATAAAAGTAATTTTATTTGTATTTATAAAGAAAGGGTGTAAATGGTGTATATATGTGTATGTATAGAAACCATGACACGTGGCAATATTATGATGAGGGAGTGCCAACAATGCCATCCAAATCTTGAATCAAGGAAGGCCGTTCCGTGGAGCATCCATTTTCGTGTCGAGGCCCGTTCTTCCCCATTCGGCGTCGGGTCACTGGAAAAGAAAACCTTGAGGGCAGAAGGCAGTATTATGACGCGTGAATGCCAACAAAGCTATCTTCATCTTGGGTCAAGGAAGGTCGAACCGTGGAGCTTCCTTTTCCGCGTCGGCGTCCGGTCGCCCACATGCGGCGTCAGGTCACTGGAAAAGAAAATCTACAGGGCAGAGGGCAGTATTAGCACGAGTGAGTGCCAACAATGCCATCCACATCTTGTGTGAAGGTACGCCGTTCCGTGGAGCATCCGTTTTCGTGTCGCGGCCCGGTCGCTCCCATGCGGCGTCAGGCGCGAGATGTCCGGTCACTGCAAAATAAAATACACAGTATAGAGGGCAGTGTTATGAGTGAGAGCCAACAATAATGAGTGCATCTTGAGTCAAGGAAGGCCGTTCCGCGGAACATCCATTTTCGCATCGGCACCCAGTGAGTCCCATGCGGTGTGAGTCACGGGCCGTCAGATCACTGGAAAAGAAAATCTACAAGGCAGTGTTACGACGAGTGAGTGCCAACCATGCCATCCACATCTTGAGTCAAGGAAAACCGTTTCACGGAGCATCCATTTTCGCGTCAGGACCCGATCGCTCCCATACGGCGTCATATCACTGGAAAAGAAAACCTTAGGACACAAATCAGTATTATGACGAGTGAGAGCCAAGAATGCCATCCACAGGCGCGAGATGTCGGGTTACTGGAAAAGTAAACCTTTAGGGCAGAAGACAGTATTAACACGTTAGAGTGTTAAAAATACCATCCACATCTTGAGTCAAGGAAGGCCGTTCCGCGGAGCATCCATTATCGCGTCGGAGCCCGGTAGCTCCCATGCGGCGTCAGGTCCCTGGAAAAGAAAATCTACAGGGCAGAGGGCAGTATTATGACGACTGAATGACGATAATGTTGAGTCGAGGAAGCCCATTTTCGTGTCGGAGCCCGTTCCCCCGTGCGGCGTCAGGCGCGGGATGTCGGGTCACTGGAAAAGAAAACCTTGAGGGCAGAAGACAGAATTAACACGTTAGAGTGTTAAGCCTGTTTTACACGGTCATGTTTTCATCATTTCCCGTCGGTACAGACTAGTTACCGAGCAGATTGGATGTAATTTGTACGAAAAAATGATGCATGCTTCATTTTTCCGTACAGATTTCATCCAGTTTGACTACGGCGCCCCTCGTGTCCCTTTATAGAACTTTCTTCGATTGTGTGCGTTCTCCGGACAGAGTATATACACGGCAGCAGATGCCACAATAATGCTAGCTGTCGCCGTAGCGATTATTGTTTTCCTTTCCATCTCGCAAATAAAACCACAATACCTCACTCGTCTTTCTACTCCTTACACTGCGAATTCCTAACTATGATCATTCTTCCCACTAATTTCATTTGCTTTCGTAAATTCGATGTTCAATTGTTAAACGTTCAGCGCCTTTTGGGCGTTCGGAGGAAGTATTTTCATCACGATTACGTACAGACAGCGTACAGACCAGAAATGACCGTGTAAAACGGTGGAATCACGTTCATCCAGTTTCGGTACGAATAGAACCGAACGTCCTTTTTCCATCCAGTTTCTGTACAGAAAAATGATGAAAAAAGGATGAAAAATTACCGTGTAAAACAGGCTTTAACAATACCATCCACATCTTGAGTCAAGGAAGGCCCTTCCGCGGAGCATCCATTTTCGCGTCGGGACCCAATCGTCCCCATGCAACGTCAGATCACTGGAAAAGAAAACCTCCAGGGCATAAAGCAGTATTATGACGAATCAGTGCCAACAATACCATGCATATCTTGAGTCAAGGAAGGCCGTTCCGCGGAGCATCCATTTTCGCGTGGGAGCCCGGTCGCCCCGTGCCGCGCCGCGGAGCGCGGGGCGCCGTGCGCGGGGTAGGCGAGGCGGCGGCGGCGACGCGGGCGGGCGGGCGGCCGGCGGCGGGCGCGCCGAGCGGGCGACTGGTCCGGCCGGCCGCTGGATCGACCGGCGCCGGTGGCTCCGGAGGCTCAGCTCGGCTGCGCAGCGCCGCGCCGTGCTATTGATCGGGGGCGGTGCCGGGTGGCGCGGGCGGGGCGGCGCGGCGCGGCGCAGTCCTGTGCGCGGCACAGCACAGCGCGGCGCGGCGTCGAGCTCAGCTGAGCGGGGCCGCCGCCGCCGCCGCCAGCAGTCCCGGGCGGGCGCCGGCGCCGAGGACGTGGTGGGCGATGGCGCTGGGTTGTCCGCCGGGCGGGCGCGGCCTCGGCCTGGGCCTCGTCGTCCTCGCCCTCCCCTCGTCCGTCGTGGCCCGCGTGAGCCGCCGTCCCAGCCGCCGCCGCCGCCAGCATGGGGCCCGCCAGTAGCCGCAGCGAGGACGACGACGCGGAGGCTGGCGACGATGGCAGCGGCATCGCCATCCACGCCGGCCCCGCTGACAACCTGGTGAGTGGCTGGCTGGCAGGCGCGCGCGGGACGCGGCGGCGGCGGCGGCCGGCAGTCGGGCGGCGCGCGCCTCCGCGGCCACGCGCTCGCGCCGCCCACGGCGGCCCACGGGGCGGTTCATGCGGCCGGAGGACGGAGGCGCCCATGACAGCCCGCCGCCCGTGATGGACTCCCCGTGAACCCGTCCGCTCCGCCACTTCCCTCTCACCCCTCCCCCCAAAAAAGAAATACATCCGATGCATTCTCTGATTACACACTCAAATTATAAGCTGTCTGAGAGCAATTTTTTGATTCGTATATTTCCCGAAATGAATGGGAATTACAACGCACAAAAAACTTCAAATGACTTTTATTTGTCAATGTCCTTTTTGTCGGTAAATTCAAGCAGAACGAAACGTCTCTGAGATTAATCTTTCAATCTTTTGCTTGTTGGTAATGTAATTTAAGAACGTTCTCTGATAACACATTCAAATTATAAGCTGTCTGATATCAGTTATTTGATTCGTACATTTCATGAATTTAATGGGAATCATAACGCACAAAAAACTTCAAAAGACTTTTATTTCTCAGAGTCTTTTGTCAATAAATTCAAGCAGAAATGAAACATCTCTAAAATAAATGTTTCAATCTTTTGTTTGTTGGTATTGTAATTTAACAATACTCTCAACTAATAACAACTCATATTGTAAGCTATCTCATATCAATTATTTCATTTGTATATTTCATGAATTTAATGGGAATCATAACCCATGGAAATACTTCAAGAAATTATTATTTCTCAATGTCCTTTGTCAATAAATTTAAGCAGAAACGAAACGTCTCTAAAATAAATATTTTAACCTTTTGTTTGTTGTTATAGAAATTTAACAATAATCTCCGATCACTCAAATTAAAAGCTGTCTGGTATCAATTATTTGAATGACACATTTCATGAATTTAACAGGAATAATATATTCATAAAAAATCTTCAAAAAGAGTATTATATGTTAATGTCCTTTGGGAATAAATTGAAGGAGAAACGAAATATCTCTAACATAAATTTTTCAATCTTTTGTTTGTCAGTAATGTAATTTAATCATTATGCTTTAATGTTACAACTTTATGAAGCTATCGGATAAATGCAACCTATTTCTCCATGTCTAGTTCACTATTTACATGTTTATGATTTAATTTCATACCAAAAGCTGATCCTCTCTGTTTTCAATTTCATCACCATTTCGTGATGAAATATTGTTTCAGTATGACAATAACATAATTTTGTATGTTATTGTTTTGATTTAATAATGATCGTACCTTGTATGTAATGTGTTATACTAATATTTATATCTAGTGGAATCTAAATTGTGTCAATGGAGAAGAAAATGAGTTACAGTCTTGTACGCCCGCAGAATAAGTACATCATCAAATATGTTCACTTTCGCGACCTTCGATAAAAACAGATAAATTAAACTCTTTCCTTTGTTTCCGGGTAAATAGCTTCTTCGCAAGAACTATTGAGAATATTCCTAAAAATTAATACCACACAGGTAAAACTTTTGTAACTTCTTGGAATTCTTGGTACAAATAATTTCTCAAACTTTTCTTTTATGTATCTATGCTCTATGGGATAAATCACGGTTGATTGTTTTTGATGTTGGCAAGCGAGTTAATTTTTCATTAGCCATTTCTCGAGCCTTACGCGATGAAGTATGTAGTATGACGTACACATTCTTCCAGATAGCCTGTTCGATTTTAAACGAGTAGATTATAGATTAAGCATTCATACCGTTTCCTTATGTTGACCTTCCTTAGTCTGATACTTTGTGAATTATATCGTACTACAGAAAATTTTGCTCAATGCAGAATCTCAAAGGAGAAGTTTTTCGCATTGTTCATTATAATTCAATGTAATTCTGTAGAATGTATGTTTGGTGGGACCGTAGTTGACGTTCTCATTGCACATATTTCCGCATTAAACAAGGTTCAAATTAGGCAAGTTTTATTGAATTACAATTTTTTTCAGCAATTTATCTGTTTTTTTTTAATTCGGTTATTTTTCGTCCGTAATTCATTGTTATTATTATTATTATTATTATTATTATTATTATTATTATTATTATTATTATTATTATTATGAGAAATCTTTAGGGGAGTTTTTACTGAGGCTTTGATTTGTAAATAAAGCATTCTCCATTCTTAGAGAAGCTAACGCTACATTGCACACAGTAGTTACATTATTCGGATGGAAGGAGAAATAAAACTACATATCTACAAATTTAGATTTAAGCATTGCATTCGAATGTCCTGGAGATAACAGTTGAAAACGAGGCAATGTGAGAACTTTGTGTTATTCGAACAGTGCTTTCCCATTTCTAGGTGAAATTAACTAGTGCATTTCAGAACTGTTATTTTGGTTTTCCTAACATTGTTTTAATTCTTGCGTATTTGCTGGTCCACTGATTAGCATAATTACTCTAGCGTTTTCTGGTTGGTGGCTGCGTCCTTCGCCTCCTGTGACGGCTCTGCAACTTCCAACTGTCTGCGCCTAGGCGCGTTAGCTGCTTCTCATTACTTCGCGGTTTAAGTCAAAGTACTATGCTTGTTACTCGCGACAAGTGTCAATGCAAGAAACGAGCCTCTACTTGTTCGTGCTCTGTTCAAGGTCACACTTAAATTCCCACAGGTTTATACGCTTCTAAAAGAGTAGTTTTGGCGTAAGTTTCTTGGCGATTCTTGTCCATGTACATGTACATGTCTTGTGATTCTTGTACATGTACATGGAGGTCTTGGAGGTTTAGACGGTATGGAATGGTATTTTCTTGGTACCCTTGTGATTTTGAGTAGTTACTGGAATAATATCACGCAAATATAGCGCTAGGTTTTTAAGATATTTTTCTTACTCCCTTTATTTCGCTGCCTTTTGTAGATTCAATGAATTCTACGCTCTTGAACAGTATTGGGACGACCGAGCACTTTGGCACTTTCGGAATTTCTCTCCCGAAAACGCGAGTGAAAGAAAAAAGAATAAGCTAATTTTTTGTGCATTAATTATTTTTTTAAATCAACTAATAAATTCTGTAACTAAAGTTCGAGCGAAGTAAACCACCTACTTATTAAAAAGATCCCAAACGACTAAATTGCAGAAAAGCACGGTTGAATGCTTCAGTGACCTATGAATATTGTCTAAAAATAGAGAAGAACCGTGGTAAAAGTGGGATAGGTATAATTATGTTAAATTGAAATTTCGTTCGTGCGTGGATAGAAAAACGAAGAGCATGCATCCAAACCGTTTATAAAACACCCGATGGTACACTTACATTAGTTTTACCAAAAATACTAGAAAGGCTTTGAGAATGACTGGATAAATTGGAAAATTATGGATGAAAACCCTCGTAAACTCCATAATTTATGCACTACTTAAGTTATTTCCAGTGAAGGACTTTATGGAAATCCAAAATATACAAATACAATTAATTGTACCTGATTTACATTCACATTTATGAGACGAATTCTTGAAACGTGACAAATTCTTGAAAACTGAAAAATACCTTCAACAATCTCGCTAGTGAACACGGAATTTAGGGAGAAAATTTTCGGCACTCTAAAGTAAGAGTTAACTGTATTAATCTCCGATCATCCTAATCTTACGGAAGTAGAGTCAGGAAGCAGGCTTAATTATAGTGTGTCTGCGAGTCGAAATGTGTATTGCCTTTGTTTTAAAACTCGACAGCTGAGTCGCAAATCCATTGCTACTTAACTCGTGACGTCAATTTAAGCTTGAAGCCATTAAAGGGTGCATGCGCCTTCGAAGCCAAGTGTCCGGCCTTGCCATTGAGAAAGGGCGCCTAATAGTGGGCCGTAGAAGAGGGCTGTGGAGTGGAAAGAGTGAGAAGTCCAGATGTAACACTGGTGGCGAACGTCCAAGACAGCAAACGGCATTGTTTTATTGACCTTTGGCGGTGAAGGCTTCTTGGCAATGTTTTCATTGCCGTTCGGAACACATGGCCAGAAAGTATACAGTTGGTAACTGTCTTGTTTGTACAGTCCATAATATGCTCGAAAAACTAATTGTAAGTGGAAGATTGATACTGACACAAAATATTTTAACAGATAACTAAATAGTTCCAGTTTAATAAAATGTAACACTGTACACCTACCCGAAATGGCTTTGTATTTGAAATTCACCAGCACATTTAGTCGGTCCCGAACTTTCCTAGAGGCTACTTCCCGAGCGAATAAATGTCAAAATAAATTTCAAATTCAAAGCCATTTCAGATAGGTGTACAAAGTTACATTTTATTTAACTGTAATTATTCAGTTATCTGGTAAAATATTTTGCGTTAGAATCAATTTTCCACTTAAAATTAATGTTTTTCGAGCAAATTATGGGCTGTACAAACAAGATTGTTACCAACTGCATGTACAATGGAGTGAAACGTTATCAGTCTTATTTACTCAATCTACAGCAATGTTCGTAGTCATTTGCGAGTGTTAGTCAACTTCTGAACGTGAAAATTCATCTGGATGTTTCCGGTTATCGACTTCTTTTCTTTTCCTTGGGACTTACCCGTAGCGAGATAGCCGGCAAGAGCAAAGATGGTTTGAAGATTTCTTTTTGATGTTTCCAACGGATAACTCTGGCCTAACACGTAGTAATAACAAAGGTGAATATTTATATCTTTTGCGGAATATTAACAAATTATTGAGAGAATGGGCAGTATAACGCTGCAAAATTCCGTATGTGCTGTTTTTGCAATGTGATCGTATTTATGGAACAACGCTTTGATATTTAGATATTTGATCGGAATAAAGTATTGACTAAATTTTTATCACAAAATTAATTTTCTAGATGGTGAATATAAGGAAGTAGGCATGAAATATTACGTTGAGGTTCGAACAATGCAGTTTGCTTAGTATTTGTGCCCAAACTATTTGTAGGGTTATCTCCTCTCTGAACACGAAAGAATTTTCCCATTCAAAGATAATACACGAGTAATTAATTACGTGTGTGACACGTTTATTCGACCACTGCATAAAAATACTTTGAGAAAGACTTATATAGTAGCCCAACTAGTTTTTCTCTGCCATCATCACTAGTTAATGCTCAACGAAAGAACCAGGCTATTTGGGAATAACTACGGTACCAACACTTGCCATCATCAATGATTTTACACACACTTCACATGAAGTAATCGCAATTTTTTCAAGAGCCAACCGCCTCGAGATTCGATATTCGGATCCAGGAGAACGAGGAATTTCTTCTGAGTTCATCAGGTTTCTCGCGAACCTCCCGCAATTCTCGGTATCATTTCCGGCGAGGGGAGAGTTTTATTTCCGGCAGGGAGATTCTCGCAGCGCGAGCGACTCAACGGAGAAGTTAGAGGAAGAAGAGCTGGAGGAGCGAGACAGGACGGAGGAGGAGGAGTAGAAGGAGAGCGGTAGATCTTCGGAAAAGGAGCCCGCTTACATCCAGCGGCGCTGAATTCTACCGCTCGGAGCGACACACACACATACACACACATGTTCAAAGAATGAACGGAATACCCTCTGAAGTAGGATGTTTAGGTCTCCAGAAAAGATATCGAGAGATCGGTGGCTACGGTCAAGGTGTTAGTGGTGGACTCTTAAAGGCAGAACGTGAGTAGAATCTCGGTTTAACTTATAATGGGCAGCCGGAGGGACGGACGTCAGGACTGACGACCAGATTGATGGATGAGCGGATAGACGGACGGAGGTATAGACGGACGGAGGTATAGACGGACGGAGGTATAGACGGACGGAGGTATAGACGGACGGAGGTATAGACGGACGGAGGTATAGACGGACGGAGGTATAGACGGACGGACGTATAGACGGACGGACGTATAGACGGACGGACGTATAGACGGACGGACGTATAGACGGACGGACGTATAGACGGACGGACGTATAGACGGACGGACGGATAGACGGACGGACGGATAGACGGACGGACGGATAGACGGACGGACGGATAGACGGACGGACGGATAGACGGACGGACGGATAGACGGACGGACGGACGTATAGACGGACGGACGGACGTATAGACGGACGGACAGACAGGCCGATAGAGGGTCAAGTCAGCGAACGGAAGGATGGACGGACGTTTAAAACAAATTCGGTATCAGGGGCCCCTAAATCAAATAGAACACAGGAACACGTTTTTACGGTACCAACTTGTACTTCAGCACCGATCTCTCAATGATAGGGCTAGAAAACTGTGGGTCAATGACAGACATTACAGCACTCTCAATGTGCACGTTGAGTAAAATAACAGTGGGCTCAAACTTCTCTTGAGTTATTCAGTTAACCGTTACTTTGTGAGCTGTGTCTTAGTCTGCCAAAGATATTCCAAAAATTCGTAACATCTGACACGCAATGCCGTGAAAAGTAGGTTGCCTAATCTTGAGATTACCCTTCGGTTTTTAACTGAGTAGCTGCATTTTTAGATGCCATTAGCTGATTTCAGAACACTAGAATCCCAAAACAAAAATAGTGAGTTTTTATTATGCTTTATTTTGACATTTTGAAAGTTGTCAATTATGTTTGTTAATTTCAATCACTATTTGTCAATCTTTCTGCTATTGTTTGTCGAAGAACAAAAAATTTAGCTATTACCAAAGAATTTTAACTCACACATTGAACCCATCAAATAAGATTCACGGGCAGATTTTATTATGCATTAATGCTAAGTAATGTTTGTGATAAAGCTTACATAATTGTAAGTCTGCTGCTGATGTTTGGTAAATCGAAAAGTCCCAACGAAGCACGGATTTTCGAGAGCAAAGTGTTAGAGGATTGGAAGTCAATCATTGCCTAGTTGAGGTTCTAAACGCCGGAAAATGTGAATGAGTGGGTGAGTGAATGATGAGTGAATGGTGAGTGAATAGGTGAGTGAATGGGTGAGTGAATGGGTGAGTGAATGGGTGAGTGAATGGGTAAGCGAATGGGTGAGTGAATGGGTGAGTAATGAGTGAGTGCATGAGTGAGAATACTGATTCCGGGCGCGTCAACTATTAAGATAATTAGTTCCGAAAGGGTTGTACATGTTATAATCCTGCGAGGTGGCGATGTTTCATTCCCTGCTGGAACATGAGATCCAGCACTGAAAGCCCCGCAAAGTCGACTTGCGGGGCTTTCACCCACCAGGCATCTCCCCAAGCGGGACACCGCCCTCAAACGGGACAAGATGTAAGCTCCCGACTGGTTACCCGACAGTGTTTTGGGATAGTGCAATGGGGTAGTGTGGTAGTGTAGTGGAATAGTGCATGTAAAAGTGTGTGTGTGTGTAAAGGCAGAGGAGGGGGCAAGGATAAGGAAAACCTGTTTGTTGGGATATTTCTCCGACATTCGTCTGGTATTAATTTGAGAAACCACGGAATCCGATCAGAGCAGCCGACCACTAAAATTCTCCTCCAAAGAGTGAATTCGACCCAACTTACGTAGGTAGTGTCGTAAACGCACCATCGGAACTATAATCAAGACCTCCCAGTAAACGATTCTGCAGAAGCAATATACTTCGAAAGGAAGAAAATAAGAAAGACTAAGGTTCACGTATAAATTAAGAAGTAACCAACTATTCCACAGAAGTAATAAACTATTTCACAGAAAATCATTACATTATTTATTCACAATCCCGGGTTTACTATTAATTCAAATGCCACGTATTCATGTGGTATTCGTGTTCTACTTCAGTGCTCTCGGAATAACAAAACGTTCGGTTGCTGCGAGCGCCAGGGAAGCGAGACGGGCGGGCTGTGTGTTGGTGCAGGTATGACGAACGGCCGCCAACGACAGCTCGAGCTGCCGGCAACGATCGGCAGCTGACGCGTCAAAAAAACAGAGCAGCGCCGGGGCGGCCGGAACGAGGGCCCGGCCCGGCGCAGCGATGCGGTGCGGTGCGGCGGGGAGGGGGCGATGGAGGAGGCGGGCGCCATACACTGGACCGAAATCAGAAGTTGGAGGTACGGGAGAAAATGCTCTACTTGGGGGGCGGGGCTGCTCAAGAGTCTCAATGGGGTAGTGTGGTAGTGTAGTGGAGTAGTGCATGTAAAAGTGTGTGTGTGTGTGTGTGTGTGTGTGTGTGTGTGTGTGTGTGTGTGTGTGTAAAGGCAGAGGAGGGGGGCAAGGATAAGGAAAGCCTGTTTGTTGGGATATTTCTCCGACATTCGCCTGGTATTAATTTGAGAAACCACGGAATCCGATCAGAGCAGCCAACCACTAGGGCCTGAGCCCCCCCCCCGCGATGACGACACTTTTTCATATAGTTTTTACTATTTTTCTGGACAAATGAAAGTCATTCACTAAGTAATGTGAATACTTTATAAATAACTATAAACCGGAAGAGGTGGCTCAGGGCATCAACTGATATCACTGGAGTGCCTCTAACTGGGGCCTATTTTTTTAGACAACCTCATTGAATTTTCTTTTTATTTTAATTCAAGTCTAAAAACCACTTAATGATATATTAAGATGAGCAGAAGCTGATGCGGTCAGACGAAATTATTTTGTTTTCTGTGCATTCACAGATTTATCTGAACACTAGAACATCGTCTCACTCTTAACACTGGTGGCAAAAATTGAACTTTCCGCACTATATGCAGATTCTGAAAAAAATCGCTTTTACTAGTAGCTGTCAAAAATATATGCTTGGTGTTTGCATCCTGACGTTTTCATGTTTCAGGAATTATTAACGATACGCGCGAGTAACAGTATGTAGAATTTTTTTATACGATCGTAGAAAAAAATTAAGAAAACATCAAGTTGTCTGGACGGTATTCCTACAACTCTCCCTGGAAGAATTCTGGTTCTGACACTGACTATGAGGAATTGCTGGGTTCCGATGGCTTAAACGCAGCCTTCAAATAGGCATTGTCGAAGACTGGGTATATTACATATTTGTGCCGTGGTTGTTTAATCATCCTATCCTTATAATCTTGCTAGGATTTTTTGCAGGCGTTGTGTCGGTCGGGTATCCGGGGTATATGCGAGTATTGCAACGGATCAAATTAGCCCGCCCATATCCAGATAGGTATCATTATTCAATTAGGTATCTGTATGAATATTGGTACCCATCTTATTCTAAAATCTAGATTATCGATTTTGAGATAGAAGATCGGGAAGTATTCCATTTAAGATTATAATTGTAAATGTATGCCCGAGTGCCGTACATTACCGCGTAAATAGCAGAATAGGTACAAACTAAATAAATTAAGAACGAAAAGCTCTTCCGGAAATCTCGTACGTATTTTTTGTTCTGAATGTTAAGAGAAGTTCGCAGAGCTGAACACAATAACATTCCAACTTCCGAGTATCAGCCATCGAATTGTATTGGCAATACTTATGTGAAGGTCAGAGAACCTTTCTCTGGCCTGTGGTGAGGTTCTGCGCTGGCCATTGCACTCCGCCCGTGCCCCTGGCACCTGCGCAGGGCGCCTGTGGCTGCGATCAGACGTTCTCGGAAGGGATCGTGCTGCGGCCATGCACTCAATAATGTAGATATTGGTCTCGTTCTCCAACAGACAGTTTTTCACCGCTTTTACTTTCTCGCTACGGAGTAGAGAGAAAGTTATGTAATGCTGCGCGAAAAAACGGAGAATTTTTGGCAAAATAACATTTATTATAGGGCCCTATTACGGTACCCCGAAAAAGTGGATAAATAGTTGCTAAAATTAGAAAACAAAAGTTCTCTAACATGTAGTGTAACCAGAATCCATGTTCAGTGGGTCCTTGATACAGAAAAACCGAATGACGGCAAAAAGTCTGTCTGTCCGTCTGTCTATCTGTCCGTCCGTCGGTCTCTCCGTCTGTCCGTCCTTCTGTCCGTCCGTCCGTCCGTCCGTCCGTCCGTCTGTCTCTCCGTCTGTCCGTCCTTCTGTCCGTCTGTCCGTCCTTCTGTCTGTCTGTGAACAATGCTAGCGGTTAAACCGTTCAGTCTATTTTCTCCAAAATTGATCTTCTCCAACCGATCTGGTAGATGTCGCGGATTCAATTTGAAACCAATATTTTAATTTAAGGAGTACTTTACATGAAGCTTTTTAGAGAGTTTCAAAATTTAAAAAAAAAATGGTTCCATCGTTCTTGATTAAATTATGTTGTTGGATAGTGTGAAGGACGTTTAATAGAATGGTGCAGGTCTCATGTTCGTTAATACCCTGTTTATTCGAAAATTGCAAAAGTTCAAAATTTTTTGGGTATCCTCCTAAACTAAAATATGAATGCTAGAGATTTTTTCCCCTTAATAGAGTCTGTTTCTTAAGGAATTATTTTGAAATAACTTCATGTACAATTTTTTGAAAATTGTAATATTTTTTGCGTAATTTTGCTTGAAAATACGGGCGAGAAAGTACGTGCTGTTTTAGCACCACTAGTTGCTTTTTTAAGTCAGAAAGGTTTTCAGTTTTTGATTTCTGTTTTGACTATTGAAATCTCTTGAACCCTGATATAAGTGCTACAGAAGACAAATTATTTTCACACGAATCAATTCTGATATTTCGCACTTACTGTAAAATCACTAAACCATTATCTAACGAGACATGTTTACACACTTTATTGCGTGATTCAAATGTGAGGCAAATGCGTGAAGTGCCGCTGGGGGAAGAACACGACAACGCTCAAGTTGTCTAGCAGTTAACACGCAAGCCACGTGCAAAATGTGTTGAAGCACGTTTTTTATGCTGGACCTACACTAAATGATACTCTAGTGTCAAGAGAGTTCATATAATTGTAATTACGGAATATAATTGATAAAATTTGGTTTAATCACATACATAAAATATAATTCATAATTTTATGTGTAATAGACATTTCGTATGATTTAAATTATATTCTATTTTAGCATTGTAACCAGGTTTTTGCTCTCCGTGCACGTTAAATCAAAAACGCACCGTGCTGCACGAAATGCAACATGGTGTGAACTAATCCAACCGCGCCCACTCGAAGCCATCATGCCGGCGGTGGCCGAGATCGCTAAGGCAGTAGTGTCGTAGCGATGTATCGCTAAGGCAGTAGTGTCGTAGCGATGTATCACTAAGGCAGTAGTGTCGTAGCGATGTATCACTACGACAGTAGTGTCTTAGCGATGGTATTAATGTTTTGAGTAAAAATCTGTCATTCTACTGACAACACGATGCTTAATTGAATCGAAAAATACACAAATGCATATAATACTCGTACATTCGTTTATTTTACAAAACAAGGTATTGATAAAACATTCAAAATACCAAAAACAAGATTATTGATTTACGAATCATCTGAGTTTTTATAAATGTCATTTAACACCTCTAACAAAACCCCAAATTGTTTGTCACATTCAGATTACAGAAGAAAATAGATTTAATGAATAAAAGTTAGTGGTTCTTCCATTTTACTACCTTCCATGTTAATAGCATTTCGCTAATTAGTTCAAGGACATTTTCATACGGTTACCCGTTAAAATCGTTCGATCAGTTTCGTGCGATTAAATTGATATTAACGGCGGCCATTCATGGTAATGGAGATGAGTGGAGGACAGCTTCAGGAGATGAAGGTGAAATCGGCACCTACAATTTTCGATTTACATTTTTATAGCATTTTTTAGCTCTTTTGAAGCAAAAATGCTGTTTATAGATTAAAATAGACTTCAGTTAACTACATGTAGTCATTACATTACGATTATTCGGTTCAGTAATATTATTATTTTGTTACAGTGCAAAGTATGGTGTGATGCATGATATGATGTGGGTCGTGTGTGGTGTGTGTTTTGCTTGTGTGTTACGTGTATGGTATGTGTTTTTATGGTTTTATGATGTCAACAAATTAGTTAAAAATTATATATTTTCACCTGAACTTTATGACACGAAAATTTAAATTCGTTATTAAAGTAAATGTTTTGTAACTCGTAAGTGGAATAAAAGTTTTAATTTTTTGAGATGGAAGTTTTGATTTGTCCCTTTTTTGGGGAGAGGTCGTTGAAGATAGCTGGTCATGCAGCGAGAGAGCCTGTGCCATGAAGGCTGATCAAAGTTTTGACGTTGTCGGGATAGAACATGTCTCAATTCGTGGAGGCTTTTGACAGAAAAAATGAAATGGAAAGACGAAACTGTTATTTATAATATAAGTGTTTTAATAGTTTGGTTTTCTACACTATCATTTACTGTAGGAAGGAAATAAATAAATGAAGATAATAATACATGTATGAATGAAAATAATCTGCAAAATCTGCTAAACTGCACAAAAGGAGGCACTGCGAGAGAGGATGAATGAACTTTATTCTGCTTGAAAAGCGAAATTTTGCTGCAAGTGACAGGTGGCCATGCGAAATTGTCAGAAAAATAAGTGGCGAAAGTAAACAGATACCTTTGAAAGGCAAATTCAATGAGATATTAATTGGTACAACGGATTTTCGCCGGAAAAAATAATTCCAATGTTTTTATGAACAGAAGCTTATCCATAACCTACGTGCGAAGAAACATTCTCAAGTTGCTTGAAGCTGCGCCTGATAAAAACACACCGCATACCACTAGAGCAACGCAATACGTAACCATTATCGAAAATATTATCATATATTAGAAAAATAAAATTTACAACTTCAAATATTTTTAAATTTTCAACATTTATTGGGAAAGGTCAGAAAAAATGTTATAAGCAAGTCTTAAAATAAGAAAAAAGTTTCTCATTCGCGACAAATTGGCCCCTCAGGCTGCACGCTAGGGCGAAATTACTATGCGTAGGAAATTACTATTTTTATTTATATATCAAAAAAATATTATGTTGTTTCATTTATATTTGTATAGTACACGTTCTTATTTGATTTTCTGTTGGTTTGTGTGATACCGTGGAAATATAATATAAAATAATAAAAAACCGACGTGATTCCTACCTCGTACTTTTTAACTTCCATCTAAATTACTGCTGTTTGAGTTGTATTTCAGAGACATCTACTGGTTTAAGAGTTTTTAATTCTATAAATGCACCGCCTAGAAAACGGCCTTATGGGGTTATGTCTGGATGGGTAGGTAAACTGCCTCTCACTCCAGCTCTGGAAGCTGGAGAAGGTTTCCGGGGGCAATAACAATAACCCCCGGAATAAGAGAGAAGATTTTTCCTCAGTTGAAAATTTTGAAAGAATTCTTGATGTTGTGTAATGTGAATCGAAAGTATGCTTGGAAGTTTAGAAAATGCTAAACAGCTAAAAGCACTTCAGAAAGGATCGTAAGAAGCTCAAAATGGCCGGTGCCAAGAGACCGCAAGGGCTGACAAGAGCGCAACGTAAAGCAAGAAGTGGGCCAGTTACGTGTCTGTGCCTCCTTTCCATTTCACTTACGTATTTACAAAACGAATTCAGCTGCTGTCTGGAGGAGAATTCTAGCGGCCGGCAGCTCTGATCGGTCGTTTTCCGTGGTTTCTCCTATCAACACCAGGCGAATGCCGGAGCAGTACCCTACCAAACGGGCCACGGACCGCGCGCGATCTGTCCTTCCTCTTCCTTGTCGTATCCTCTCCCCTTGCACACACACACTTACACTAACATGCACTACACTACTACATATTCCGGGAGACCGGTCGGGAGCTTTGAGCTTGTCCCGACTGGGGCGGTGCCCCGTTGGTGTAAGAGTCCTGGTTAGGGGGAAACCCCACAAGCCGACGGTAGGCCGGCGCCGGATCTCGCCATCCAGCGGGGGAAGTTCACCGCCATCACCCGAAAAAAACATGCACTACACTAACGGGACTAATGACCGAAGCAGTTGACGCGCCCGGAAACACGAAAAAATCAATCAATCAATCAATACAAACCGAAATATGCAAACGGAGTTAATCGAGTACCCAATGGGTGAAACGAACCCACAACAATTCCAGTGTATTCAAGGGAATAATAATCACGACCAATCAGATAAAAATCGATAACATTTATTTATATATATATATATATATATATATATATATATATATATATATATATATATATTTGTTTATTTGTTTATTTTTATTTATTTGTTTTTTGTTGTTTGTTTGTTTTTGTTTATTTTTATTTTTTATTTTATTTTTCCAGGCGGTTCTCGTACACATAGAATTTTCCACTGTGTCATGAGTTTCACGGATTGCGCGCTTTGGGTGCCGTGTCGGCTCACTGCGCATCGGTCTCCGCCAACTGGGCAGGGGAGGAAGGGAGAGGAAGGGAGGGAAGGCAGCGCCACCATTCGCCACCGACGGTCGAGGGCGTAAATCACACGCGCCAGATGCACGCCCACTCGCAGCCCAGACGGGGGTGCTCACTATCGTCCCCGAAACTGCCTAGTCGCCCACTCACTCACACACACACACACGCACACGCACACACGCACACACGCACACACGCACACACACACAGATATATATTTCTCTCTCTCTCTCTCTCTCTCTCTCTCTCTCTCTCTCTCTATATATATATATATATATATATATATATATATATATATATATATATGGTATAGGGGTCCGGAAAGAAACGTCGAAAATTGGAAATTAACCTTAAGACAACTTTAAGCATACTTTGTCTAATACACTATTTGGATGTTCTGAATGGCTGAGCTGCGATAAACACTCAAACGTTGGTTTGAAAAAATGCTTTCTAGGCAAAGAATTGCATTGCATAAGGATAGAAACACTCCACAAACATAAAAATTGTTTATTATTTACGAAAGAAATGGATATATTTGTTCAGAAAGAAAAAGGTAACCCAGAAATAAAAAAAGCACCCAATTTACACAATTCGACTGCTTTTTTATTTCTCGGTTAATTTTTCATTACATTTACATACATATGCACTATACTTGATATAGATAAAATTGTCAATTAATATTGTCTGAAATGATTGTTTTTATACTCATCATTTCATCATCACCCGATCATTTTAAGATTTTGTGCAATGACATTTTACAATACTTTGAATGTAAGCAGGCAAGCGCTTTGGTGAGAGGAATGCTCAAAAGCATACCCCCATAGAGAAACCACTCAGTCAAATGTAAATTGCCGTCATCATCATGACGGCAAAGTCGTCGAAAGCTCTAAATAAAAAAAAAGTCTCTAAATAAATTTATTAAGTTGAGGAAGGTGACTTCCATTATTTCATCAACAAATGTAAAGAGTAGAGAAACACAGAAGTAAACCAGTTATGGCTAACGATCCACCTCTGGGGCCGAATTGTACCGTCGCGGCGGCACCGTGAGTGGTGCCCCATAGATGGTACATCCTGAATGGTGAGCCTTGTGTGGTAATGAAAGTCTATTCTGTGGACTTTTTCCTTCCGTGTTCACGAATATTTGTTGTGAATTAAATGTTCCTAAATTTGAGGAATTCGAATGTAAATTCTTAATATTTGTAGCAAATGCTTAACATTTAAAGTTAATCGTGTCTTTCCCGACAAGAATAAATATGATTTACCAGGTTGAGAGTTATATAATGGTATATTTCAGTTTTCTTTGTACCCCGTTGTCTCAATTGTCATGAATATTCTAATTCATGATCTACTTTTAAAAGTATTTCATGATACTAGATAAATATTCTATAATACATTTTTTCATTAGTACTTAATATTAATAATAATTTTCAGTAATAATTTCGTGAATCGTCGTGGACGAAATTAAGTTTAATAATTAATTTTTTCTTCAACGTGGGGACTCAAAATTGAATGTTTTGTAATCAAAGTTTGTGAGCATTTATGTGTAAAATGATTCTCTCCAATACAATATTTTCACCGAAGTAAATTCATAAGCATTTTCAACTAAAGTTATTTTCAGACTAATTTCCACGAATGCCTTTTGAATTCATCAATAAATTCTCCATAATATTTGCGGAATGCGAAAAAATAAGAGAGGCAAATTCAACGGACTAATTAATTCAGTCAATCGCGCGGCAGCTTGTCAATTTGCACAAAACCATTGAGTGCTCTCAATAGTAAACAGAGTGCACTCTATTGAACATGCAAAGCAAAACCTCTGTTGCAAGATATTTTTAATAGTATTATGAAAAGACTTGCATAATGAATTTTAGAAAAGAGGAAAATAATCATGTTGCAAGCGATGATGAAGGAAAGTTTCAGCAGTAGGACAGATAGTTATACAGAAATAGAATCGAACGAAATGTCAAAATTTTTTCGATAAAATTTTGTCATAGTAGATTTACCTTTGCAGTTTGCCCACGTTATTTTCCCCACCTACGAAATACATACATACATACATACATACACACACACACACACACACACACACACACACACACACACACACACACACACACACACACACACACACACACACACACATATATATATATATATATATATATATATATATATATATATATATTGAAATAAACTACAATTTATTCAAACAAACTCGGTCGAGGAACCTGAAAAGCAAATATCTTTCTATCTTGCTACTTCATTGCTGGAATTGGCTCAATGAAAAATCATATATTCATTTCACAAAAACATGGAAATTTATTAAACAATTTAAAACAATTGTTAGATTGTATAACTTTACCCAATATAAAATTAAACGTTTGTCATGACCGTTCCAACCTTATGTCTTCGCGCGCTTTTTTGACCATCTTTATCCATCTCCGACGCCGCCGTCCTCAGGTCCAGACACCATCTTCTCTCTTCTTTTCTCGGAAGCTCACTTCAATCACCGTTCATCAGATCAATAAACTATTTGCTGCTAACATTCCAGTCCAATCACTGACAACTTCGCCCAAGCCCTCATTGTCCCTCCAATTCGTTCACATGAAATATTTTAAGCTCCACTGTCACACTTAGAGTTCCAATTTTGATGTTCTCTCAATATTCATTCCCTAGTAGATGCTTACAAGTCGCCAAAGAAAAAAAACTAACATTAATTGGAGCACGATCCGTTCATGAGCACGGCATCAGTCGGAATGAATGTCTCTCGTATTCTTTCAGCCCTGCAAAGCTCTGTTCATAATTTCGATTGTTTATTGCAGATAACATTTGATGTACTTTCGTACCTAGCCAATCTCTAAATTTCTTGCAAAACGAACTAGCCGTCTTCACGACTGTCACTGCTTTTTCGGCCAATCCCAGAATTCTATATAGAATTAACTAGCCGTCTCCGCGATTGTCACTGCATGAATATGTTGACCTTGACGACGGCTCGCTGACCGTTGCTATGCTAGCATATTCACATAATTTATCCCCTTTCATCGACGCCATTTATAATAAATGTTGTACAATATTCAGTGACATATTGGTATGTCACAAAAATATATATATATATATATATATATATATATATATATATATATATATATATATATTCGTCTTCTTCCTGGATTAGTAACATTTTTGTGATTATTACAGTTAGTTTTACAAGTATGATCATCTATTGCGATTGCTTGATTGTTACGATTTAATATTTCTTAAAGGCTTCACTTTAAAACAGCTGCTTTGTTCGATCTGTGGTGTTCACCTGTTCCACGTCGCAACTACCAGGATTTACTTCCTTGGGCATCGTTTTATTGCACTAGATTACTTGCACGTACGTTCTTACTTTCTCTTTCTCTGGTGGAGGAATAATTTAGTGGGGGCGATGTGACCTCTTTCTAGCGGATCGCGTCCCGTGGCGTGGAGGGGGCAGGAGAGCATCTCCGGGTGTACGTTCCGGCTCCGGAAGAGATGTTCGGTAATGGAATTTTTAATATAATCCAATATTAAAGAGGAATCAAGAGACGACGGCCGAGCGCACTGCAACTGGCTGCATCGAGGGGAATTAGTACTTGTATGCTAACGCCAAAAGCATCGCTTCCCTCTAATCTCTTCCCAAAATCAATGTGGTTGACGTTGCAATGTTGCTTTTTATGTTGAAAATCGCTTGAACGAAAATCTAGCTTTATCGGAATAAAGATTCTGATTTGAAACAAAATTGCAACGCGTTTGTTCTCTCTGTCTGTGTATCAATGTGTGTCTGATCTGCTTAACCCAAAGGTTGGTAGGACTCAGGGAAAGAGGAATACTAGACAATTGGGGGTTGGGTAGTCTGTATTACTTTCCTCATCCAATCAGAAAGGGCCAAGCAAAGTCTGTTTCTACAAGTAACACCTTTGACAGATAAAATGGCATTACTCAGCAACACCCCAACACCTTCTCTTTTGGCTCAGCCACAGATGCTGCTTCATTTTGCGGAAACTACAAATTGTTCAAGTCCTCAATGAAAACGAAATAGAACCTGGACCCTTGCTCATGGATGGTACGCTAGCAATGAACCGTGTCGGGATGGGTGTTTAGAGAGCCAAATGAATCAATGTTCAAATCTGCTGGTATGCTAGCCATGACGGAATGTAATGATAAATTAGTTCAAGAACAAAATTTAGGCTGGCAAGTACACGATAGAAATAGAGTAAATTTCACCCTAATGTCGGCTCTCCATGTTTCACCCATAGAATCTTGGTATGAGAAATAATCTCCGAAATCCGAAGTAGCTTATAAACCTTGTGTTCTGCGCTAAATTTCATTTTTAATTAGAATATTCCCAAAAGTCTTTCAACTCGAAAATGAATGTCATTAAATTATTAATGAATTTGTTTTCACTTTGAGTTTAAATTTGAACTTTTTCCTTACACCTCCTCTCGTGTTGGTAAAGTTCCAGGCCACTGGCTTACTGAATGTGGTAGCTCTACTTTTATCGACGTGACCAACTGGAGGAAATGAATGAGTTTCTTTTTACTCTTTGGTCAGAGTCTAAGATTATGTAACCAGGATGAAGTTTGCACATTTAATGCCGCCTCTCTATCAGCGCATGGAAACGGAGTGAGTGAACAAAGCCCCTAATTGTACGTTTGATGCTGATATAAATCATTTTTAAAAATTGAAAAAATGAAATTGAACAAAAAAAAAAAAAATCGCCAAATCCCTCTCCTATGATGAACCTATAATGCTGGAAAGTCAGGATATTAATTTTCAGTCATGTTTCAAAAACACATCTACAAGTAGAAGTGTGTTTTCTTCAAATCTCGGAAAACGATATCTGGTTTGTTTGCCACTATCGTGCAATCAGTTTGAATTTGTCGGTCGTACAAAATTGTACATAGACCAACAGACGTCACCGGTTTTGGCGAGTGTTTGTATCACTTGGAGCATGTGTTTGGAACTTTGAGGGCGTTACATATCTACCATTGGAGGTGACTATAAATAGCCTATCGTGTCTTTTCAAGAATTCGGTCTTTGCTGGAATTGGACAAGATGAGAAGATATGATCAATGGTTTCTACCTTTTCCTGGTAAATGCGGCATTTATCATCTTACGAAATTTTGAGAACCGCTTTATCATAATGACGTGTTTTCAACGCCTGATCTTGGGGAGCAATTAGAACTGCTTCCGATTCTGACTTCATTCTTCCCCTTTTAAGCTAGATAAATAATTGATCTTTATTGATCTGCACCTTGTTCATTCTTTTTAAATATTGTCCATAGAGTGTTTTTCCTCTCCACGATTCCTTTTGTTGGACATTCCATTTTTCAGCCTTTAACATTAACATTTTTCATATCTAACAGAGTGATATTCTGCGTGTCTTGCAAAGTTTTTTTCGCAATGTTTCTTGTTACACTTACAATGCCTCTGTTTCCGATTCTTCGGTCGAATTGAATGACCAGCCTCATTAGTGAGTTATCTTAATGACTGACTACATACTTTACCATTCCCAGTATTGCATTATGTCAGGAGGCTTCAATTTGCCTAAGACCTCGTCCTCCTTCCTAACGTGACACATAACGATTGTGTACATCAGTTCGAGGGTAGGTAGGTTCGCTTTGTAAGCAGTTTTCTGTGTTTTTCGATACATGCTTCGAATGCCTTGCTCAGTCCAGCCCACCAAGCCGAAACTGTACTCGGCTACAGATACCGTTATTATTATTATTATTATTATTATTATTATTATTATTATTATTATTATTATTATTATTATTATTATTATTAAAGTTGTTGTGCCACGGAATGACCTATTTTTTACCGCTTATTTTTAATGCAACCCAGAGTAAATTGGAATAAAAGTTTAAATGAAGCGTTGCTCAAGAGTCAATCTTTAGGTCGACAAAGTTGAAACTGCTTCCAAAAAAATCGCGAAACACAAACACTTCAGAGATTCTGAAACAAGCCAATAAATTACATACTTTCTTGCAACATAATGGAAATTATCTAATTTAAAGCCCCATGTTTTTATAAGATAGATAAATATTTTTTTCAGAGCGATTTCTTTATATTTTTTAAGTCTCTCTGTTGTAGTGGAAGACGCACCTTTCCTACCAGTTATTCTCTCATTGCTGTTTTGGCTTTCGATGTGATTGATGAGGTGTTTTTACAGTGAATTTGCAATATTTGTTCACGATGTGCAGTCAGGTCGCCAGCCCATAAAAAAACCTATGCTCCTCTCCGCGTAAATAATGATACGCATTTGTGGAAGAGTTATCGCGTGACAATATTGGCGTGCAGGTCGTAATGTGGGACTGGGATCGCAGTGGGGACATTCCCTGGCCAGCGCGCTCTCGCAGGAATTTCGTTGTAATCTGTACGTAGAATATGAAAACATTTTATGACTTGCGAATTAGAGAATTTCTAGTATGTTGCAACAGTGGGTTATGTTTCATGTTCTCTGAAGTGTTTGTGTTTGTCGATTATTGTTGCAGTTTCTTTATACTTTGTCGACGTAGAAATTAAATTTTCGGTAATGTTCTATTTGAATCTGTAGTTCAATTTACTCTGGGTTGCAATAAAATTAATATTCGAAATATCATATATCGATGTATTTATACTACGCAATAAATGAATGCAGCAAGTTGGGGGAACCTGTACATCAACCCACGCCCTAATATTTTTGTATTTTGAACAGCGGGTCCCCTGATTTTGTGCTCTTGATGTCTTACTGGTGTGTAATCCTTAGATCTAGAGAACATTTCGAACTGATTCATCTAAACGCAAAACACGTTTTATTCCTTTCTTTCTCACGCATAAACAGCAGATACAATAATTAAAACAACAATTATAGTAAATATTATAATAATAGTTGTTACTACTACAGTTATTATTATTATTATTATTATTATTATTATTATTATTATTATTATTATTATTATCATCATCATTTTGAGCTCATCACTAAAATAAAAGTATTTCTTAATTAAGTATTGAACAATTTCATATTGTTGATAAAGAATTATATCAAAGATTGTGATTCTGGTAGATTAAAACTGCTCTTTCCAAATATGTTTAAGTAGAGATCTTTTACCTCTATTTTTTGTAAATAATTTTATTTGTAGTATTTTCAATCCTGGACATTTTGCTAATTTTTTATACGCTTCTAATCGATCTCAGCCCTTCTGACGCGAAGTTCAGCTCTTGCTCCACAAAGGAAGATCTTTCTGATTTGTTAATTCAAGCTATTCATATATATTTTCTTGTTGAATTCAAAAGCTTTTTGGCTAATGTTCGAACGTAAGTAAAAACACCGTAAATGTACATGAGAGAGTAAGAATATCAAGCGTATGATGCGGGTTGCGGACTCATTTTGTTCACTAATTAGTTCCTGAAATCCAATTCATAACGCTTTCCAGCTGCGTGAAAGGGCAGATGAGAGAAATAGTTTGTAGGCCACTGGAGACCATATTTTCTCTTTTGAATCTTTTGTTTTTGGAACGCTACAGATGTGCTTTAGTAGATACTTCGTAATTAAAAAATGTTCATAATATTTTTGAAAGAAAATCCGCCCTTAATGGTTTGATTCTTTTAATCTCATAACTTTTTCTCCCTGTTCTGAAAAACAAAAGGTGATTGTGTATTAGTTGAATGAAATATAAATTTCTTATCAAACGAATCGAAGATAAATTTCAATACATAATGCGGCCTTTCAATGTATTCTTCGAAGTAAGTTAATATTTTTCATGACTCAGTAACTTTGGCTGAGATTAAGAAAAGAGACTGTTATATTTCATCTAACCCATTGTTTAAGGTAGTATGTTGTTTAGATCGACCACGGTGAAGTACCCTCAAAAAGTACTTAAAATAAAAGCAAAATCTCTGTTCTTCGAGATGGGAAGAAAATTGACCCTTACCGGCCTAATTTTTGAATAAGAGAAGTTTATATTAGTACAGGCTCTTATGAAAAAACTTTCACGGGCATGTTTTTTTCAGTTATTGAAGAAGTTATTCGGCTTTTTTCTTTCTATCAATACGTAGTATTTTTTTAAAGGAATCAGTTGGTATTAAATGTAACATACCTCACCGGACATTCTGAGGAGTGATTGATAAAAATCTTCTGCAAAATCCATCGCAACCGAAAGCCTAGGAGTTATGCTGTACAAATTGCCACCACTGTTTCTCTTGGGGTACAAGACAAAACCACCCGAACATAAAATTTTGTACCACACACAATCACAAACAATTTTACAATAATTCACGTTCAATGTAGACAATGTGAACTAATACCCAATGCAGAAAGAAAGAAAATTCGGGCGCCGAAAGCAACCTACTCTATATTATGTATTGCTAACTAGTGAAAATTAAAAAAAATTATGTGAAAGACTAATTTTATTAATAAACATTATTTTTCTAGACCAACTATTCAATTCTTTTCTTTTAACTATTTACAAATAATTATTTAAATTCTCTGTTCACGTTTACAAGCAGCTATTGTTAATCTGTAAGTCTAACAAATGGTCTAGTGTTTGCTTAGCCACTGGCACGTACTAATCGCGCACTTTTTCTTGATACTCCACAGCGGGGGGTGCGGGGAAAGGGGTGTTCTGTCTACGTCACGGCAGTGCAGTGCTGTCAACTTCATTGACAGAAAACTCAACGTACTAGCGCGCATTGAACTACACAATAATGAGAAACAAAGCAATATTTTTTTAAATTCTGATGAATAATTAATAGTTATAGAAACTCTTGTGTAACAAGAAGGAGCACTGTACGCACAGGTAGCTAGAGAGACAGAGCGAAAATTGAAAACCCCGCATTGTCAAAGACGAAGGTGGGCAGCACTGCAAACTGAGCCGTGGCGTTCCGAGTGAAGCTCATATTTTCTACCGGGCCGTGCTGAGCCGGGCTGGACCAGAACTAGGGAGCTGGAGGATCAACAACACGTGCGCGCATAGCACATACCACCTTAAATGCCTATGTGTAAGGAACTTCAACTTTTTGTTAGGAAGTTTGCTTGTGACTACGATAAACATCTCTCACAGCCAGAAAAATTTAAGCGCCCGAGTATTATAATTTGGTTAAAACGATTTATATGTAAAATACGAATATGGATATTTAGATCTTCTCCTCGTAATCCAGATAAAGAGCATTTACCTCTGTAGTATCATATGCATTACATGTACCTCCGCTTCTCAGTTGATACTTCGGGCAATATAAAATTAATGAAATGAAGTAAATACAATAAAGAGAAAAAATATCCTGTCACCCTTAAAATTAATTTTATTTTTACATATTGTACAATTTCCTTCCATGCATTCGTATTCTTATTTACTATTTTAAAGTTGATCATTACCTAATATGATAGAATAAAATTTATTTTACCGTTATGCCCATTTGTATTGTCGTATTACGTATGCGGTAGCTCATTGCATCAACTGATGTCCCTGCAGTGCCTCTGACCGGGAGGTCCTAGGTTCGAGTCTCGGCGGCAGGATTTTCGACACTAGCTTTTCAGCTAGGTCGAATTCAGTCGCTGTTTGGAGGGGAATTCTAGCCGCCGGCTGGTCTGATCGGTAGTTTTCCGTGGTTTCTCCTATCAACACCAGGCGAATGCCAGAGCAGTACCCTAAAAATCGTGCCACGGACCGCGCGCGATTTTTCCTTCCTCTTCCTCGTCCTATCCTCACCCCTTACACATACACTAACATGCACTACCACACATGCCAGGAGTCCGGTCGGGGACTTAGAACTTGTCCCGGCTAGGGCGGCGCCCCGCTGGTGGGAGATACCTGGTTGAGGGAAAACCCCGCTAGTCGACGGTAGGTCGTTGCCGGATCTCGCCATCCAGTGGGGGAAGATCACCGCCACCTCCCGATGAAAAACATGCTCTACAAGGCTAATGAACTCAATAGTTGACGCACCCGGAATCACTAACACTCAATCAATCGTATTTTTCAAATTTTATTTGGTGCTATGATAATACGTTGGTTTTCAATTCTCTCTCATGTCACAGAAGCGTTATTGATAGAATGTAGAACTCATTCAGAATTCAATTTTCTAGACGGCATTAATCTAGCACTCAAGTGACACCAGCAAGAGCCTCCTGGATTTATAGATTAAGCCAGCTGACAGATGTGTCTCCTCTTTTTGACAAGATGTTTATTGGCAAAGGAGAAAATGATTGACTGAGGTTCTTGATACCTGGGAAAATATAATTTTACTTTTTTCAAGTGAAACTATTAAGTGTTTTTCGTATGAAAAACTTAATATTCGTGTCTGCTTCACCAAACAGTTCATTGTTACCTCACAATAAGACTGACGCATAACTTTGTTAACCTAATCATTTTGCAGCTGAGCGGGGTTTTTTACAGTGTTCCAATATCGTCACTAAAAATAATATTTTAACAATTGATACAAATTATGTTATTGGTCAAATAAAAACCGCTCACATGCCTGAAAACACAATACCGGTGGGAGATGAGCACTGTTCTTTCCACGCTTGTGCTTGTGCCGCGACTAATTGTGCTGCAACTGGCTTGTGCAGCGAACAGGCTTGTGCAGCAACACGGCCTGGTTGGAGTAGCGTGCCTCCTGAATAAGCGAGCGAACACACAAGACGCGAGCGAGCGGCGACCGCCAGGCGGCGCGCGTGCTGCGCAGTCACGTGTCGCCGCAGAGGGGTGCGTGCCTCACGCTAGGTGTGCCCCCTCGCCCCCCCCCGCGAGCGTGGCGCCGCGTCGCCGCCGCCGCATTGCCCCCCACCCCTCCGCCTCGCACCGCCCCTCCCTCCCCTCCTGGCGCACCTCCTCAGCATCGCCCTCTGCCCCTCGGGCGCCCGCAGGCAGGCGATGGGCGCCTGAGATTCCCACTTGTGGGGACCGCGGTGCAAATCGAAATCGATCTGAATGAAATGAGGCGTTCCCGCGCTACTAATACTATCTGGCATTTTGGCGAAATCGGGATCATTGGTTTTTGTGAAGGAGGGGGAATCTCTCTTTCGATTTCTTTCCCTCTCTTTCATCCTCTCTCACAATTTCTTTCTCTCTCCCCCTCTCCCCATCTCTCTGTCCCTTTCCTTTTCTTTCCCTCTCTTTCTCTCTCTGACCTGTCTCCCTCTTTTCTTCCCTCTCCCCCTCTTTCCCTCCCCCTCCTCTATTTCACTCTTTATCCCTCTCCTTCTTTCTATCTACTCCTCTCTCTCACTCCCTCTTTCTCTGTCCCTCTCCCTCTTTCTATTCTCTCTTTCTTTCTCCCTCTTTCTCTCTCTCTCTCCTCTCTTTCTCTCTTTTTAAATTATTTATTGTTGCCCTTTGAGAAGATTAATTACAGTTAAAATATACTTGTATGACATCTATTGGGAAATATCACCGCCTCCTGATTCTTCTCTCTATTCTCGCTGCCTGCTGGTTTCTTTCTCCTCGCTTAGTCTCGCTTTTTTTCTATCATTCCCGCTTCCAATACTTCTTTCTTCTCCCCTTTCTATGAGTTCCTAATACAAGAATAGTATTTGTATGTATTTGACGTTATTGGGTCAGTAGTCCGACTTCGTCGGCCAGCTACCGGTGTCCCCCATGCCTGGGCCTAGTTAAATTCCCATGCGTGGGGGTAAGAGCGACGTGAAACGAACATGACGTATTCTCTTCCCCGTAACTAGCAAGATCTGTCTACTTAAGCTCTTTTTCGTCACACGCTAGAGAAACTGGAACGATTGTAAAAGAAAAGCTACAACTCCATTTTTGCGTCGACCGGGAATCGAACCCAGGACCAAAGCACGGGAAGCTAGTACGATGCCCATGAGCCATCTCGGAGGGCAAGAATAGTATTTCTAGAGCGTAAATGTAGCATTTCTCCTTTGATTATTGATGTACATGATTCTGAATCATACACAAACGTTCTGAAATCAAGGAAATTATTTGCCATCGCCACACTTATTTAGGATTTATTATTCTGAAACATATAATTTACACTATCTAAATCGCACTAGACAGGTCGTTAATTACAGGTTTCTCTTTTTTTAAGTCAATTAAATAAAATTCTATCAATATCTCTTGCGCTGAATCATTCGTTTCACTACAACCTTAATTTATTCTCATGTAATCACGTACCTACCTCTTTCTTTCTCCTCTAACTCCGTTTATGTACCAGAGTGTGAAACAACAATACTTGTTTCATCAGTTTTGATCTCTAAAAAGTCATATTTCTTCCGCTGAGCCCAACATTTCGTAACTCCGCCGCCTCTTTTGTAAGTCCCGCCGCCACCTCTTCCAGAAGGAGTCTCGGAGTCGCGTATTTGTGTCGGGTCCTCTTGCCTTACGGTTGTCGCTAACAGCTCTCTCTTCCTTTTATCTCCTCCCAGCCCACCGCAGTCTCCTGTGGCTCCCCGGCTACACATGTACGCCGCCACCTCCGTCTCTGGCTGCTGCCGTAACGGACACGGTGACTCTGACTCCCCGCCGCGCCACCGGGAGCGCCACTGCACTGACCCACATCCGCCGCTGCGGCAGCCGAGGCCCGGGTTCGATCCGCGGCGCGGGCCGTGCACAGTGGGCCGAAACGCTACGGACGCGCACGAAGCCGAAAAATGCCAACGAAATGTGTTTTATCCGTTCACCGCAAAACATCAATATTTTACTTTTTACTGATACGTTATTACTTGTTATTGCTTTCGATACGGAGTTCGATTACACTGCGTAATTTACTTAGATCGAGAGGATCGGGGTCAGGAGGGATGTATGAAAAAAGTTTAATGATGCTGCATGCTCTCTAATAGAGGGATTTATGAAATGCAATTATTGGAGGGCCGACCTGGATGGCCGAGAGCGAGTACCGACTCAGCGCTTCGGTCCGAAGGGTCGCGGGTTCGAGTCCCGCCCTGGGCATGGCTGTTTGTCCCTTGACTTTGTATGTATGTGTTGTCGCGGAGGGTCTCGCGTTCTGCTGACCCCAGATCAGAGGAGCCCGCAAGTGTGTTGGTGTCTAGTGTATGGTCGAATATGCGTCCCATCGGGGCGTAAAGGGTAACCGGCTGTTGACTGGATAAAAGCCCTAGATAAAAAAAAAATATTGGAGGGAAATATGAAAAGACAATGAGAGTCAAGTTAACATCTAGTTAATTAGTAAATCTGAATCATTAAAACGAGGCAAAAAAAAATCGCGCATGTACCACGAACGTTAACTGATTCTAATGATCTCGGGAGACAAAAAGCCCTCGGGCCAATTGCCTCGGGGTTTTGTCGCCGCTTGATCATTAGAACCTTTATGACGCCCTTGTTGCATAAGTAACTATTTCAGTCAAAATATTCGTATTTTTTTGTGTATGATAAAGTGAATTCATTGTAGCCTATAACGAAAACTTTTTTGGAATCCTTGTCCCGAAATTTTACGTAAATTATTATATAATTTATTTGTCAGCCCATAAAATCCAAAAAAGTATAAACATTTTCCAGCCAAAGTACTTTGTTTAAATAATACAGTTCAGTTCCATTACTATGTTTCCATAGTACTGTCCTGTTATGTCCACATAACACACCCAAACCGAAGAAAGAACAGACTTTCTTAGTGGACGACATGCATTAAGAATTGGAATAGTCAGTACTCAGGAACAATCGAAACAAAGGGCTCACAGCTGAAAATGATTTATGAAAACTCACATTCAATGATCTTTTTCATTTATGCGAATTTTCTTACGAGAATGCGATACTACGGAAAGTATTGAAAAGCTTGTGACCGAGATCACAAATTACTTTCTAGGTTGTTTCTATAGCTTGGCTATCCCATCTATTTATAAACTTCAATAACGTCCATTATTTGCTTTCTACAGGTATAATACGGACATTGTATGTGTACATGCACGGAATCAGGCGGTTGTAAACAATAGTACGCCAGGATATCTGATTATTATGTAACTTAGATCACCGTCTGTGATCTAGCTATTATTCCAGTTTTTGTTTCCTTATAACTAACAATTGATCTGTTATTAAACTAGAACATGCAAAAGCATTACTTAAACACATGAACATTCTTGGATTCACTGACGATATTCAATGGACGAGTTACTTTTTTTCTTCCAAAGGTTATTTTTCTAGTGATTTATACTGGCATATCTCGTGTAAGAACATTTGCAATTCAAACAAAAGATAAACTCAATTACAATTCACGCTGCATGCTCCCGTTTTCCTTTCATTACTCATATATATTTGCTCTTTGATTGTGTAAATTGCATTATTCTGTGAAAACAATTAAAACATTAAAGCCATTAAAACGTTTCGATGAAACTTTGAGAGCGCAGAATTAGATGGAAAATAAGCAATCTAATGCACAACTTTAGTGAAAAAATCAGGGAAAGTATTTTGGAACACTATCAATAGGTACTGTTAATTCAATTTTGGTAATCCAATTATAAACTTTCTTTACACATCTCACATGGAGAGATATAAAACATTTCGACTTTTTTGCAGAACTTAATTGTGTTTTGAACAATTGTTCATTTAATTGTATTTACTACTCTTTTCTGTTCCTTGTAGTGTTTCGTGTTATTTTTATATCTGTTTCTTGTTTTTAAATTAGTATTTTAGACAAAACTCATTCAAAATTAATGTTTTTAGTGTAACTTCCTCTTCTTATACAAAATTATTCCAAGAGCCCAATGTATTAAGACGTATTGTTTAGTTAAAATTGAATCAATTTTTGTCTTATTTGTAAATTTAATAGTTTCATTTGTGATTATTAACATATTTATTCGCAAAATAGTAACTGTGTGAAACTTTTTTCTCAAATTATCAATCTCATATTTTAACCGTTTCAAAATCTTTTTTTCAATCTCGTATTGTAATAAAATATTTTAAAATAATCTAAATGAAATATCTTACGATATTTACTTTCTTAAATAAGTATTTCGTACGGTGGGTTGATTGATTGTTGGTGATACCGGGCGCGTCAACTACTATGGTCATTAGTCATATAAGTGTAGTGCGTGTGTTTTGCTCGGGAAGTGGCGGTTGTCTTCCCCCACTGGATGGCCAGATCCGCCGCCGACCAACACGACCAACCGCCCTAACGACCAACCGTCGGCTAACAGGGTTTTCCAACCAGGTATCTCCCACCACCGGGGCGCCGTCCCAGCCGACAAGTTCTAAGTCCCCGATCGGTCTCCCGGCATGTGTGGTAGTGTAGTGTAGTTAGTGTAAGTGTGTGAGGGGTGAGGATAGCTCAAGGAAGAGGAAGGAAAGATTGCGGTCCGTGGCCCGTTTGTTAGAGCACTGCTCCTGCATTCGCCTGATGTTCATCGGAGAAACTACGGAAAACTACCGATCAGAGCAGCCGGTCGCTAGAATTCTCCTCCAGACAGCGACTGAATTCGACCTAGCTCACAAGCAAGCGTCGAAAATCCTGCTGCCGTGGGGAGTGGTAACCTACGACCTCCCGGTCAGAGGCGCTGCAGTGACATCAGTTGATGCACTGAACCACCGCTCCCGGTCGTAAGTTGGGAATATTCACCCTTAAACTGTGTTGTTTGTGTCTCCGACAATCCCTGCCTGGGCGGGTGTGTCTTGGGCTGCTTGAGGCAGTGTGCGATGCGGCGCGAGCTGACCGCTGCGCGACCTTGCGGCGCGTGTGTCGTGGGCGCGTGGGAGGGTCGCGCACGCCACTCGCGCCTCCTCCTCCCACCCCTGCACCTCGCTCACTAACCGACGGCGCTTGGTGACGAACCCCTTTGTGGGAATGCTTATGAGTAGGGGGCGGATTTTAATGAAATATCATTTTTTTCACTTTAGAACAATGCCGTTTAGTATAGAAATGCGTTTTATGATATGACAAAAAGAAATGATCCGTTTTTATTGGTAACTCTTTTGCGTTTTTTGCCGCTTTCGACTAATAAGTCTTTTTTTCTCTTTTTCCATCCATTTTTTTGCTGATTTCATCGATTTTAATGTCTTCTTAATGGTACTTGCTTCAAATATTATTTATTGAGATGCAACAAATGTTATTCCTCAGTAGCTTATTCGATTTGTTCGCTCAGAAATTGTTTTGATAACCGTTGTATGTAATTCTTGTGAGGTATATCAGCGCCATTGCCAGTTCGACCGATTTTGGGATAACTAAAAACATATTTCCTGGTAAAGAACAGTCCAAACCCAAAGTTTGCAAGCTGAGATTATTCGAACGAATGGAAGAAGCCTTGATTACGTATCCAACAGCCTGAGGTGTTCATCCAAACTGGTTTTGATAAAATTTTTTACGTCATTTTTCTTTGGTTTGGGGGACATTTTTAAAGGATTTTAAGAGCATTTATTGATACTTTTCGGTAATGTTTTAGGTCATAAAAATCCGCCCCCTACGCGTGAGGTGTTGTTGACATTATTAAAGGATGAAATCAACTTAGATCTAAGGTGACAAATCTGCTGTCAATTCAGCGACATAAAAATATTCATTATAAGAAGTTTCTTGAATTTACGTTTTTTGGCAACAACAAAAAATATGAGTTTTGTGAAGTGCTTTTTTCATACCTAGAAAAAAGATTTGTAAAAACAAAAATCGGCAAAAATTAATTTATTAAATAGGTTAAAAATGATGGAATTAATTAACTTCAAGTCTATAAAAAGAGGTAAAAACAGAAGCTTCGATGATATCAATTTATCCTGAGATTAGCATGCTATATATTGACCAGTAGTTATATCGGTGTGTATGTTGTGTCTCTGCTAGTTTATGTGGATGAACCAAGTCTTCCGATTGATCGCAAGTAATCATGGAATCGACCGAAAAGGGCTGTCTGTTCTTTCATTGTATCATTATATCCATCGTTGGAATTACAATTGTTTACTATTAACCCCCCGTAGCATAGATCCTGTTGTTTATAGAACCTACACGAATTTATTTAATGACCGTTTTCTTGTGTAAGTAGAAAAAAGCTTCGAATCAAATTTAATTTTAAAAAATTTCAGGGAAATAAATATGAACGAAAGAAACGAAAAAATAATTAAGAAAATGTAATTTTTCCAGCAAGTAAAACGAATATTTTAAAAGTTATTTTTATGGTTTGCATGAACATATTGCTTGTTTTTTTAGATATTAGCTATTTACTATCTACATGATTCATTTCCTAACGATTCAACATTGTAATGGCTAAATATAATTCAAACCTTCTATTCTTCTTTGTATAAAGTATTCATTTATTAACATTACCCTTATATAAATGTAGATATACGAATTGCCAATAAACAGTTCTATAGATATTAAAGAAGCTTATGTAGAAATAAAATGTAAACAATACAGTTTTTACGTAGAATGTAAAACAAATGATCAATTTAAAACTAATTAAATAACATTCCATTGCGACTCAATGGTTAGAAACCGACGTCAATACCCAGTATATATTTTAAAGGCTTTTGGTGTACACTTGTAAATATGTATGCTTGTTTCTATTTATTATAAACATACACATTATTCTTTTCTATCTCCAAGGAATATAATTGTTTCCCTGTGTGGGTCTCTCATCTACCGACGGAATAAGCCGTGTCTTGCGGGCGAGTGAGGATTTGGCCTGGTGACGGGCGGAGTGCGCGGGAACAAAGGCCCAGCGCGAACAGCGGGGCGGAGGGGTCGAGGAGGAATCGTCACGCGAGCAAACAGCGCGCGGCGCCGCCCCCACACGCAGCCGCCGCCCCCGCGGCCTTCGCGGCCAAAGAGCCTCCACCCCCGCCCCGCGCGCTGGCGCCCGCCGGCCCGGCGCGGAGCGGCCCGCGTCGATCCCGACCTCCCGGCAACGGCCCCGCGCGCCCCGCCTCCGCCCACGAGCTCGCAACTCTCCGCGCGCTCTCATGACCTCGGTGCTAGCCTCTGGCGTACAGCCTCACCTCCGCCCCTGCCGTACACCCGCTTCACCCTCACCATCCCACGGACTCGCCTACGTACCGGCCCCATCTCCGCCTTACCACCAAGACGACTTGCCTTACATTTCTGGTCACCTTACACCACCAACTTGCCTAACACCACCGGTCCTTCTTCACCTCTGTTCCGTCTGCGTCTCGCTTTGCCTGTGCACAGGCCCTGTCTCTCTCCTCGTTAACCCGCGTCCGACCCGCACCTCCTACCTTGCCTCCTCCCACCACTTCCGATCCCCCTACCACTCACCCTCTCTTGTTCCTGATTTTACCATTCTCTTGCTTCTACCTTCACCCTGACGTCCCTACTTCAATCTGTTTGTGTCACGCTGCCGCTCTTGTTTTGTGTGAAAGCCTAACTCGTCGTGCACCTTCCTCTCTCCGTCTCCTCTGTACCATCGCTTCGTCCTGGTCATGCACCCGCCTCCTTCGTCCACGCTGCCCTCTCGAATCCGTTTCACCGGTAGTGCATCAACTGATGTCATCTGACCGGGAGGTCCTGGATTCGAGTCCTGAAGGCGGTAGGATTTTCGACACTAGCTTTTCAGCCAGGTCGAATTCAGTTGCTGTCTGGAGGAGAATTCTAGCGGCCGGCTGCTCTGATCGGATGTTTTCCGTGGTTTCTCCGATCAACACCAGGTGAATGCCGCAGCAGTACCCTAACAAACGGGCCACGGACCGCCCGCTATCCTTCCTCTTCCTTGTCCTATCCTCTCCCTTTACACACACACTTACACTAACATGCACTACACTACCACATATCCCGGGAGACCGGTCGGGAGCTTAGAACTTGTCCCGGCTGGGGAGGTGCCCCGGTGGTGGGAGAGTCCTGGTTAGGGGGAAACCCCACTAGCCGACGGTAGGTCGGCGCCGGATCTAGCCATCCAGCGGGGGAAGATCACCACCATCTCCCGAGAAAAGAACATGCACTACACTTACGGGACTATTGACCGAAGCAGTTGACACGCCCAGAAACACGAAAAAATCAATCAATCAATCGAATCCGTTTCCGTCTCCACATCCCCCTTCCACCCCTTCCTTCCTCCCATACATGCCGTGCCCTTTCCTATCCGTCTCCAATGCACACTCCCCCTGACCCTCGCTCTGACCCCCAACTCGCCCCCCACCTTTTTCACCCCGACCCTTCCTCGACACCACTGTTTCTTTTCCCCTTCTCCTGACTCTCCACCATCCCCTCTCCAGCGTGTGATTCCCTCCCACCCCTGCTTCGCTTCCCCTTCCCCTCGCCGCCGACTTCCCCTTCCCCACCCCATGGTGAACGCCCAGCGCCCCCAACCCTCGCCCCGAGCACCAAACAACTCTCATGCCAAGTGGCGGCCGCCGCCTGGCCTCGAGGTCAAGGTCGTTCACCTGCCGTATTAATATTGTCTTACTGGGTCTTTACTAGCCCTACGCTCCGCGCCGTCGTCTTTAATGCATGCACTGCCGGCGCTGTTTTGAAGTTTACAAATAAGGAAAGAAGGAAACAAGTAATATGCATGTTCTTGTTCTTCGACATGGTTTGGTTGAACTTAATTAAATTTGTATGAATAAAGACACGAGAAACATAACTTTTTTTAATGGATACGATGTTATTTAATAGCGAAGCTTTATCACACATGGTCGAATAATTACTCTATAAATTCACTAAATACGATGTTCCTTGCACAGGTGCACTTTTCAGTCCACTTTTTAATTCTCTTGGTCCTTCTGGATACACCATCTTCATATTCTTTTTTTCTTTTCATAACATTTTCATGCCTCGTTATACATTTTTTAACTCCCATTTTTTTACTATCACAAGGAAACGTATAGCCTTTATTTCTCACTTTTGTTTTGGTTCTTCCCTTCTATTTTAGTCGCTTGCTCTGTATTTTTCATTCATTTCATTTTTCTTCCATTCTCTTTTACTTCATCCAACTGAGACGTCGAGTGGGATCTTCTCTTCCACAAACAGATTTCCGCCTTGCGAATAGAAAGGATTTTACTGGCGCAGAGAACAGAAAATAAGAAGCTTACGCAACGGCTAAGATCCGTGTTTTTTTGTTTAAGATTTCTTGAAAGAACGAAATAGGTTGGTAATAAGAACCTCATTCCATTCTCAGCGTTTTTCTCTAATAACATGTCAGGATAACTGAAACTGATTTAATTAGTTTTACGGACATACTCGGTAGACTTTGAATGTGAAAGAAATCGACTTTGTACCATAAGAATGGGAACGAGAACCCTTTTTATTCCTTCAGAAAGTTCGTAAATGAAGAACTTACTGTTTGTTAACAATCATTAAACTTCGTACAATATTTTAATGAGTTTTTTAATTTTAAGACCTTTATTTTTATTTTTTATGTTAATAAAAATGTAATAATATTTTTATATTATTATTTAATGATTGATTTTTTAATTTATAAATAAAAATTACTATTTTCATTTGTGTATTAGTTTGTTGTAAAACTTTGACCAAATATTAGCGCTGTATAATTATCAAAGTAAAAAAATAGTTTTTTTCATATCAATGATCAATGAAATCACGATTATTTTTGCACACAGTCTATTATTGAACCAAAGAAGTATTAGGTGGATTCTGTAAATAAAGATGTGAATCTATTTATACACTTTTGAAGATATAATAAACTTGTTTATTTTTAATCAAACGCTTCTTTTACTACGTACGCTTTCTATTTCTAGAGTTTCTCACAAAGGGTACAAGGGTAATCCTTTGTGGTGTTCCGTGCTCAACTTACTCACGGAGCGGCTGCAACCCGTAAAGCCGTCCTGTGTTGCGGGTTGCATCGAGAACACGTGACGGCGCGTTCGCCTGCATTCGGATTTTACTGAGATCCTCAAACATTTCATTAGACTAAAAATTTTTTGGTCGCGAATTGACCATCTCGAGACCACGCGAACCTGCAACCCACCGGGGCACAGTAAGATTCATCGAGGTGGGAGATGTACATGACTGTTATGGGGGAGGGCATCAGCATTGTTATGCTGAATTCTGTTTTTACACCCAAGGTTGTTAGCCCTGGGGGTGTGGTGAAATTATGATCATGATGAAGGATGAAATGGACAATCACAAACATAGACACACACCCGCAAACACAATTATGCCCGAGGCCGGACCGGGAGCGGTAGCTCAGTGCATCAACTGATGTCACCGCAGCCCCTCTGACCGGGAGGTCCTACGTTCGAGTCCTGACGGCGGCAGGATTATCGACAATAGCTTGTCAGCTAGGTCGAGTTCAATTCGCTGTCTGGAGGAAAATTCTAGCGGTCGGCTGTCTGATCGGTAGTTTTGGTGGTGGTTTCTCCGATCAACACCAGGCGAATGCCGGAGCAGTACCCTACCAAACGGGCCATGGACCGCCCGCTATACTTCCTCTTCCTTGTCCAATCCTCACCCCCTACACACACACTTACACTCACATGCACCACACTACCACATATTCCGGGAGACCGGTCGGGAGCTTAGAGCTTGTCCCGGCTGGGGCGGTGCCCCGTTGGTGGGAGAGTCCTGGTTAGGGGGAAACCCCACTAGCCGACGGTAGGTCGGCGCCGTATCTCGCCATCCAGCGGGGGAAGATCACCGCCATCTCGCGAGAAAAGCATGCAGTACACTTACGGGACTAATGACCAAAACAGTTGACGCGTCCGGAAAGATGAAAAAATCAATCAATCAATCAATCAACCGAGACCGGACTCTACGTCCGAATCGGTGATACTCGAATCGGTGATAAAACATTATGATATTTTTATTTTTAAGCATTTTATCTAGTTATCGTTTTAGGAACTTCGAAAATTATATTGAGTATAATTAAAATAGTGAATTATGTACCAGGTTTTATTAAAACGTTGTCTTTTTGTGGGATGTATTTGCCATCTGCATGACACATACTATTCTACTCCACTTTCTAACACTGGGATTCCTTCAGTAGCCTATTGCCTTTATAAAAGTAAAACTCAAATGATTGAACATGAAATGAATTGTGCACAGAGCAATATTCCTCAATAAAAGAGGATTACGTAGCAAATTACGTTGTAGATCGATGATGAGAAATTATTACAATGCAATTTAACTTTTCGGGCGTTAATAAACCCACACTTTTTCTTCATAGCAATGAACTCAGCGATCGAGACCATGCATTTTCTAGTTATAGTTTTTGCATTTAAGTACCTGTAATTTCAGTCAATGCACTGTGGTGGCTGACTCCAGTACTTTGGTTTCAATGGCGAAGTGGCAATTGACCATATGGCTTTTTAGATCCCCATTAATGCTTTTTGTGTTAACTAAAAATTGTAAGTAAACAATTGATATTTATTTTAGTATTTTCATGAGAAAAATGGTTTTTATATCTTATTTCTGAAAAAACAACGGTTATTCAAAATTTAAAATTTTCATTTTTTAGAGTACCTGATTTATTATAGTTTATGTAATGGGTTACTTGCGTACTTTCCTGAGGAAGATCATTGGGAGATGAATCTTCAGGAACTGAAGCAGATATGGTGTAGGCATTAAGACATTAGTTACTAGCCCTTACAAGCCTATTATAATGGTTACCTATCAAAGGTCTTCATTTGGAAATTAATTCTACTATTTACTCATGTAACCAATCATTCTAAAAATATCGAAGTCTTTGAGTGTGTTTCAACTCTTTGTTGCGTTGAAGTGTTTCAGCTTCGTTTTAGTTACTAATAAACTTTTTATATTTTGGGACAGCTGTATGCATTTTTTGTTGAAAATATACGTTTAAAAACTTTTTTTTCGTTTTGACTACTAAAACATGTACAAAATTCTTCAGTAAAATTCCCCACCAATTTTTGATAAAAAACACATATTAAAACCCGATCAATATAAAGCGTCTAAATTTTCGTCTCGCGAGCTTTCGCGTAAAACTAAAACTCGGGAACCCTTGAAAGTTAACTGAAATGTGAAGTACATCCAGATATAAATCTAATCTTGAAAGCAAAGAGTCAGAAAACGAAAAAAAAATCATAAATGGAAACACATTCAGAAATGGAACGAGAAGCATTTATAAAATGAAATATCTCGTGTGTTTCTGAAAGCTCTACACAAAAATAACTCGCGTCAGTAAAGAGCCGTTTTCCTTTTTTAATTTAAAGTTCCTACGAAATCCAGCTTGTATTCACGCGTTTAACTGCTATTATATTTTTTAAATTGTGATATTTGGATCACGAGATTCTTGTATTAGCTTCATTCTAATGATACGAGTAATAACTGAGATTTCGGAGAGTGAGAGTTAAATATATCTTTAACAGTGTGTGGCTAAGAGTTCAATTATAGTAGTTGCTGTATATTTCCGTTCGTTGAAGCGGTTGGAATTTGTTTGCTCTCAAAGAATCCCCGAAAAGTTCCTTTTCCACCTGCACCCGCTCAGGATTATGCATTAAGCAGAACATTTCACTGTAATGGTGTTGAGAACAACCCGGTGTCTTAAACTTTGAAACTCAGTCTGCCAATTGGCCAATCTGAAGGCCAAAAATTGACTATTTAATCTTTATTTGAATTGAGAACTAATAAAACAAATATAAATAAAAGTGAAAAGCAGGCGAATAAAACAAAATATTGACATTCCCCACTTTGTAAATCATTATTATTAAAGTGAAAATCAGTTTGATCATTTCGAACTGGTCTTCGGCTCTGAACTATGCGTGTCGTCATTCAGGCCTGGTGTTGTGAGAGGATTTGAGAAAATTTAGGTTACGCCCTTCTGCTTACAGCAGATAAACCAAAAGAGGTATTTGAATTGATTGATTGATTTTCTCGTGTTTCCGGGCGCGTCAACTGCTTTGGTCATTAGTCCCGTGAGTGTAGTGCATGTTTTTTTTGCGGGAGATGGCGGTGATCTTCCCCCGCTGGATGGCGATATCCGGCGCCGACCTGCCGTCGGCCAGTGGGGTTTCCCCCTAACCAGAACTCTCTCACCAGCAGGGCACCGCCCCAGCCGGGTCAAACTCTAAGCTTCCGACCGATCTCCCAGAATATGTGGTAGTGTAGTGCATGTTAGTGTGTGTGTGTGTAAGGGGAGAGGATAGGACAAGGAAGAGGAAGGACAGATAGTGATGAGAGCCGTCGGCCACAAGAATTGTCATCCAGACAGCGACTGAATTCGACCTAGCTGAAAAGCTAGTGTCGAAAATCCTGCCGTCGTCAGGATTCAAACCTAGGACCTCCCGGTCAGAGGCGCTGCAGTGACATCAGTTGATGCACTGAGCTACCGCTCCCGGTAGGTATATGAACTACTGAGAATTAGAATGCAATTGTTTCATGTAAGAATCTGGTGTAAACATCGCAATTCAACATAGACTCCTTGATTCAGCGACGCAAAGCAAGCTAGAACGAATCAATAGGATAGTAGAACGAATTTCAAATTTAAATCATCAAAAATATGTTAATACATCTATGTACTATGTACATTTGAAATATTTATTTATATTTATATATTTTATTTATAATTTATATATTTGCTGGAGTTTTCGGGAGGAGGTAATATGTCATCTAGCAGCAGTTCAGGAATGGGGTTTTATGAGGACTGTGTCTTGTAAGAAGAGCCACTGCCCCCACCAAAAAAACAATAGATCCAAAGAGACTGTAGACTGAACTTACAACTAAAACATAATTCGAGGGCCAGAAAAATCTTCCCATTCCCAAAAGGATCAGAAAACCAGTTTTAGAAGATATAGGATGCGCCATTTTCGAGTTATCTCATGTGCTGTACCGTAAAGTATGTTTTGCATTTGCCCTGGCAATTTGTTCGTAGGATAATTACGAAATTCCGCATTTCTCTTTTAAATGTCTGATGTTGTGAAGAGGAGACATTCCTTACGACATTTGCGGAATTTTATGGCTTCTTATAACTTATACAAAATAAGCAGCTTTCCTTACGGTATTATGTATGGAGGGGATATTGTATACACAATTGTTGGAACGTAATACATATATAATATTAATTACATTGTGGAATTTTTTAAATATCTATAGAGAATTTTAATGCAGACATAGAAATGAGTCTGTGAGCAAGAAAGAAAGATGCTTTAGCAGAGTAGAGTAGAGCACCAATAAAGAAGTATTCTAAGTTCAAGGAGAAATAATTTAATTATTCAAATATGTATTTAAAATTTCGTTTAATCCGTGAAGCTTAGTTCCATTTGCATAACGCATCCAATCATAAGATACTATAAAGATTCCCTGATACTCTGAACGAAGTGAATGCGTCGTCCTTTTGTATTTGACCTATTTCTCCAAATCGCACTGCGACATTCTCTGCCGTACATGAAAATAGTGCACCGCAGCTGCATGCTAAAGAGATTCTGCTTTTTGCACTCACTAAGTTCTTTTTCGCTTCAAGCAACTCTGCGACAACTGCAACCTACTCCCTGCGACTCGATAGTGGGTTTGGAGTGTTTAAACTTTAAACAGTTTTGTGTCAGTTGAAGAGGTAATTTATTGATATACAATATCTTTAAGAAATTTACAGTTTTTATATTATTTCGTTTTTACGACGCTGTCATATAAAAAAGCTTACAGTATTCACAATTAAGTGTATTACGATCTTTGAATCCTATTATAAAAGATCATTTATGAAATGATTATACATTCCTGGATCTAAGAGATACCGTTCACCAAATAGATTTGAGGACATATCATCTCTTCTTCTTTCACAATGAATCTTTTGTTTCCTAAAATTGTCCAAACGTTGTGTGAACGCTCTGAATCACAATGGAATTCAAAACAAAAAAATCTCATAATCTTGTTGTATTAAAAAATCTCGGATCTTTTGTGGATTAATTATCATCACATTACCTGAAAATGGTCAAAAAATGAGCTAGTGAGCTCACTGAACACTTTATATCCAGTATCTAACCAACCCATCCCACAGCCATACCACCCTAGCGTGAAACAAACACATTCTATGGTTCGTAGGCTTTTAGATTACAAAACTAATTGTACATGCAATGGAATTCAGGAATGATTTGCCTTTGCAAATAGTTTTTATTCCACGGGAACCAATATTTTCATAACAATCTTGTCAAAAACTCTCGTTACTACCTATTTTCATAATTAAAATTAAAATGTTTATGAGTTAGGACGAAGATCCTAGAACTCAAGAAACCACTTCTTCACATAGTATGTCACACAGTTTTTAACTATTTTTGACGTTAAAGAAATAAATAAAACCCAGGAGGAATTCAGAAAGCATTTCGGGACATTTTCAGTTCAGATATTCCGAATTTCAATTCAGTCACAAATGTATTTTAATGGTTAGCTTCCAGTAAAAACGTACGCATATATTGATAATGGAAGTTCTGCTTTGGATACAATATCATCTAAGTAGTATACTAATTATTTGAATAAATTGTGAAACATTACAAAAATGTTGGCTGGGGAGGGGGGGGCAAGGGCTCTCCCTTGAATCCTCCACTGAACTAACCAGTCTGCAGATCAACATTCTGGAGAGGAGACGTGTACTACATATTGAAATTCCTTTGGGATACCACGGTTCCGCAGTCCCGTGCAAACAAACGCCACAAATCACCGAGCCCGGACGAGCGTCCGCCCTGCGTCCTGCCGAGTCGGTGGGGCCGAGTCGGTGAACATTCCGAGCGAAGGGATCCATGCGTGTAGCTGATAACGGGGCTCATTTTGGACCTCAAAGCTTATTTAAACTTCCTATTAATATTTAGTGCAAATAAATTCTAATACATTTTTTTCAATTTTTACTTTATACAATTTTTATTAGGTTATTGAATTATGACGATATATTGTTTACATTACACCTACTTGAAACATCACAAATATGGTAATGGGAAGGTATAAAGAATGGTAAGCTTCTCATTTAGCAGTATTTGAAAATGCAGAAAATAGTGATCTGGAGATGCTTAGTATACCCATTGTTTTAGGCAATGATACGTTATGATCATTTTTTGTATTCTTTTCGTTTGGGCATGAAACGCCTATTTTCTTGCTCTTGTGTCAACCTGCTCTTTCTGCTCCATTTGTTTAGGGAACTGTGGGAACTGTGGGAACTTGGGGAACTGTGTCTTAGCTCTCCTTACATGCATTGGCAAATATAACTTTTCAGTAGTTCGCAATGAATAAGAGGGGTTACCAATGACACAGGGAACTTGAGCAAAAACGTTTGTCTTATTTTATGTTCGTTCTTAGCGTACTTCCACACATTCATTCAATGCAGTGGTGTCAGGTATGTTATAGAAGAGCAGCAGATGTCATTTCTAGTTGAATGCTAACTTTACTACACTGTAAGAATTCTGACGAATCTTTTGATCTATCAGATCAACACCACACCACAATTTGAAGAACTGTTTTATTCATTGCTATTTATGAGACATACAAAAAGGGTTACGATCATTTATTTCACGGAGTACTAGAGAGGTAGTATATACTGGACCCAGAAGGGAAAATATTTTCAGCAAGAAAAGCTATTAAATTTTTTGACGTGATCATTTTTTGGTGTAAAAGGCAAAAATATTAAACTAGAAAAAGAAACTAACAAAGATAGTGAAGAACATATGTAATAATAACATGCTACGGGATACAAATGTCCCCTTCCGAGGTCTAATTCTCACTTTCAACGTTCAGCCCGATCTCTTTCGTTTTCAGTGCTACTTATTCATCGACTGCTTTAGTCCTCTCTTTCATCATCTTGTTCCATTAAAAAACGTTCCCTCTCAGCTATCGCGTTCACGTAAACCCCAAATTAACAGCAGATGGTTCTGAATATACACTTCACTACCGTTGACACCAACTATTAAGTCCTTTCCAAGATTACTATCATTACATCAAAGAGTTCGCAACAGAGAACAAACGTAGCTGCAGAGGCAAAATCATGCCGAAACACACACACACAAAAATGAATGAATGGTGATGTTGACAATCAATTCAATTTTTGCATTTGCTTCTGCGTGTTCCAATCATAAAATGTTGCAGTAGTTTATTATCCCACTTTCGCATTCGTCCAGTCTCCCACAGTTTCTCCTTCACTTCCTCAAACGCTGCCCCAATTTCCTCTCAATATCTGCTGCACTACCTGTCTCTTATCAAGAACACCTTCCACTTCTTGTATTTTCCTTTCACGCAATCGCAACCACTTCCGGTTCTGCTTCAGCCGGCCTCTCTACAGCTGCACCCCTCGCGTCGCCCCATATCCTCCGGTGCTCCCGCTGCCTCGGGGCAGTGGCACCTCCGCCTCCGTCGCCTCCGCCGCCTCCGCCGCCTCCGCCGCCTCCGCCGCCTCCGCGTCCGCCGCCTCCGCCGCCGCCTCCGCCGCCTCCGCCTCCGCCGCCGCCTCCTCCGCCGCCTCCGCCGCCTCCGCCGCCTCCGCCGCCTCCGCCGCCTCCGCCGCCGCCTCCGCCGCCTCCGCCGCCGCCTCCGCCGCCGCTGCTTCCGTCGCCGCCTCCGCCAACTCCCTCACCTCCGCCGCCGCCAACTGCCGCCTCCGCCGCCGCCTCCGCCGCCTCCGCCGCCGCCGCCTCCGCCGCCGCCTCCGCCGCCGCTGCTTCCGCCCCCGCCGCCACCACCGCCTCTGCCACCTCCACCGCCTCCACCGCCTTCGCTACCTCCACCGCCTCCGCCGTCACCTCCGCCTCCGCCGCCTCGCCTCCGCCGCCACCGCCGCCGCAGCCTCCGCCGCCTCCGCCTCCGCCGCCTCCGCCAGCTCCTCACCTCGCCGCCGCCAACTGCCGCCGCCGCCTCCGCCGCCTCCGCCGCCGCCACCGACGCCTCCATTGTTGCCACCATTGCCGCCTCCGCCGTCCCCTCCGTCTCTGCCGCATCTGCCGCCTTCGCCGTCGCCTCCGCCAACTTCTGCCGCCGCCGCCGCCGCCGCCGCCTCCGCCGCCGCTGCTTCCGCCCCCGCCGCCACCACCGCCTCTGCCACCTCCACCGCCTCCACCGCCTTCGCTACCTCCACCGCCTTCGCCGTCACCTCCGCCGCCGCCGCCTCGCCTCCGCCGCCACCGCCGCCGCAGCCTCCGCCGCCTCCGCCCTCCGCCGCCTCCGCCGCCGCCTCCGCCGCCTCCGCCGCCTCCGCCGCCTCCGCCGCCTCCGCCGCCGCCGCCGCCTCCGCCGCCGCCGCCGTCTCAGCCGCCGCCTCCGTCTCCGCCGCCTCTGCCGCCTTCGCCGTCGCCTCCGCCAACCTCTGCCGCCGCCTCCGCCTCCTCTGCCGCCGCCTCCGCCTCCGCCGCCGCCGACTCCGTCACCTCCCCGCCGCCGCCGCCTCTGCCACCTCTGCGCTGCGGAGTGCTGCAGCGAGATCGATCTCGCGCGTCACTCGCCCTCTCGCGCGCCGCGCTCCCTTTCTCACCGCCTCTCGCTTCCGCGCCCCATCGCCCATGGCCCGTCGCCCTCCCTCCGGGGCCTGCGTTAATAGGCTGCCCTCCGCACTACGGGAATTTATTTTCTTAAGATGAGTTTACAGTGTCTATTATGGTGATGTTCGATCTTCTAACTTCCGGTGCACTTTTCTCAACAACAGTGAAAGTTACATCTTTGATATTTTACAGCAGATTTGTCCGATAATTTTTCAATACCGTAGACAATTTTTTTAAATTCACGCTTTTAATTTAAAGGTTATAAGTTTTTATCTCATGTAAATTTTTTACTAAAAAATGAAATTTCCATTTTTTAAAGTTTTTTTGAAAGATTATTTTAAATAGAAACGAGTCTAATATGATAAGCACATTGAGATGTGCACAACAGTTTTTAAGAAATGTTATCTTAAGTATTTATTGGGGGATAAACGCACCAATGCCAAGTGGAAATAAATGTGGGGCAAATGGCCTTCATAGTAAAGAGTGAAACCCACCAACCATCGCGATAGGCTTGAAGCCTCCTTTGATGCAATATGTATTCTTCCTCTTCCCTTTTCTTCTTGATGTTTTTCTTCTTCCTTTCTTCTTGATGTTTTTCTTCTTCTTCCTTGCCTTTTTGCTAAGATCTTCTACTGCTTTATCAGATTTTCCCTCTTGAAATCTAACTTTAACTCAGAATTGCAAGAGTATCTTTATAAACAGATGCACGTTGACGTACGCCATGTCAGGGGACGTAGGAAATTTAAATACCCCAGTAAAAGGTATTTAAATTTGAGATACGGCCAAGCGGCGATTACAGCTATATTTAGCACACTTTCAAGATTCAAAAATTGAAATTAAAAATTTATATTTTGCGTCAAAATTCCACTACATGCTCCCCTGGTACGACACGCCTGTTCGCTGGTGTTCTTCTTGCATTAAGCTTGGTTGTTACTGCAGGAATCTTGTAAAAATCCATATGGATAGGTAAAAAGAAGTAATCTTCCGCAATAAAGATTTATTTACCCTATGTACAGATCAAGCATACATGTTTCCCTAATCATCAGTTTTCCCAAGTAACGTAGAGCAAATCATGCTTTCTTGTGGGATATAGCCCATGGCTCTCCCTCCGGGATTTTCGTTAATAGTTTCCCCCTCCACCCGTGAGGAGGCAGGGATTTATTTTCTTAATTAGTGAACCTGGCCATGGCCATTCGCTATTACACTTCACACGCTACTGGTCACGTGATTGTTAATCACGTTTTACGCTACGCTCTGCGAAAATCTTAATAGATGAAAGACTATTTCGCCACTATGGGTTTGTTCTTTGTCCTAGATTGGACGTGGTTGTCAAGTACCCTATTGTTAAAACGTTATACCTCAAGTTTGTAGATACATTCGTTACCACACTGTCTTGGAGAAATTTGATTTACTTGCCCGAGATCACGCTTAAGTAATAATTCCGGCCGATATTTCACAATCGTAGGGGCAGAATATGCAACGAAGACGCGCTTAATACTTGAAGGTGCGGCGGGTTGCGGGGAGCTTCTGTTCAGGAACGCTTGAGTCAGGATAAAAACATACAATCATCAAGGCACGTCTATACGCACATTCTACTACACACATACGCACATTCCCATTGTACTATGCCTATATTTTTCGCGAAAGTGCACTCAATAAGTTCACAAAGTTTTATCGGAGTTGGGTGATCGGGTCGTCAGCGCATAAAACACGAACAAAAATTGGTTTTTATATATTAGATTCGGTATATAGTTTTCTGCTCTATTACGGATTAAGCAGCTAATAGGGGGCGGGATTCTTAATAACTAACTAAAACTAACTTAATTTTACCTTAGTCTAATTGTATAGACAATAAGTGATTTTGAATACCTAACTTGATACAAATTTTTCTTTCTTTCTTAATACTACATAGTGTTCTTGCTTCTTTCTTGGTAACGTTTTATATTTTTTGCATTCATGCACCATTCATACATGTTTCATTATATCCGAGGCCTTCACCCTCCTGTCAAACAACACGCCTGTTCGCTCGTGTTCTTCTTGCATTAAACTCTGTGATTATCGCAGAAATTTTGTGGAAATCTATGTGGATAGGTAAAATGAAGTAATCTTCCTCAGTAAAAATATATTTACACTAAACAAAGATCACATATACGGTAAAGATGCCGAATGTGGAATAGTTCCTAAAGTGAAATTCCGAAGTATCAGACCTGTATTGAGCTGACGTCACAAGGCAAAACTTGGGAATTACTTTGATGAGGCCCCTGATGGAGCGTAGATGATTTTTGAGTTGAAGCTCTTGAGTGAAGTGGTAGAGCGTGTTTTCTTCAGAGCGTCAACAAAAGTATTGGAGCAGTAAACAAAAGGTTTGTTGTTACTTGTGTATCGTAAATATTAGAATAATTATCTATATAGTATGTGTTAGTAGAATATTTAAGGAAATATCACAGAATATATACAGAACATTGATGCAGATTTTGACCGCGAAGTATTCCACATTCGGGCCCATTATTCTACGTGTTTCGATGAGGCATGTACCTCATCTTCAATTCTCCCGAAGCAACGTGGTGTAAAGTATGCTTTATTGTGGAAGATTACTTCTTTTTGCCTATCCTTCTTACGTTAATTTCACCAAATGCTCGTCTGACCATGTTGCCAAATCGCGATTAGGGATGCGACCTCGGCAACAAAACATCGATGTTTCGAAACATCGATAGTCAAATTTAAATCGATGTTGAAAATACATTGCCCCAAACTATTGATGTTTTTATTACTCTCTAACATCAGTTTTGGGTGGAGGTCATGTCACGGTGGTCGTGTTTACTAACGCTTTAACAAGCGATCAGTAACTAATTGGATAATACCAAATAATAACTTTATTTGTTCACGAAAATCCGACTAATTTATTTTTTACGCTTGGTGATTTTGGTCGGAAGAATAATAAAATTAAGAATATGTGAAAATTATTGTAGTTTTTTATTATTATATTCTTTCATTCAAAAATAATATATCAATCTGGTAAAAACATCTGGTTTCAAACATTGAATACAAAATATCGATATTAAAGAACATCTGCTTCAATAAACCAATGTTAAATACATTGATATTTGTAAAAAAAATATATTGATGTTTTGAAAATATCAACATCGATATAGTATCGCTACTCACGAACACTCCTATTTTCCCACCCTCCCACTCCTCCGACGTCACATTTCTCTGTTCGCCTGCCCGTCCGCCCAACACTCCTCTGTACACCAATCCTATTGTACCCTCTTTTGCCTCCACTTCATTCTTCTGACAAGTTCCTCTCCCACAACAGTTTTCGACACATTCCGCCTCCTATTTTTCCTCTTCCTCCTTGGCCAACCTACTTATCTGTTCGCCCATCTCTTCGTTCACCCCCTTCCGCACCTGCCTCCTCAGCCAGTCCACCTGTTTGTTCGCCAGCGAACTTCTTTCGCCTCCGACTCCTCTCCTCACCCAAAGAATCACCCTCCCCTCACCCAAAGAATCACCCTCCCCTGACTCAAAGAATCACCCTTCCCTCACCCAAAGAATCACCTTCCCCTCACCCAAAGAATCACCCTCTCCTCACCCAAAGAATCACCCTCCCCTCACCCAAAGAATCACCCTTCCCTCACCCAAAGAATCACCCTCCCCTCACCCAAAGAATCACCCTCCCCTCACCCAAAGAATCACCCTCCCGTCACCCAAAGAATCACCCTCCCCTGACCCGAAGAATCACCCTCCCCTGACCCGAAGAATCACCCTCCCCTGACCCGAAGAATCACCCTCCCCTCACCCAAAGAATCACCCTCTCCTGACACAGCTAGCTAACCAGCGAGGTGTCAGCCCTCCGCTGCGTCACCCCCATCCCCCAGGCCTCGGTCCCGCATCCTAATGGATGGTTATTGTGGGGCATTAGGGCGACCTCGCGCGGCGGCCGGGCGGGGAGTTATGGGCTCGACGTTTGCGGCCCAACCGCCTTCACGCCAAGGACGTTGCCCGTGGCCCTGCGCCGTGCAGCTCCTTCAAGTTGACGTCCCCGCCGCTCCCATCGCCTCAGCGAGTGCCACCTCCTCTATCTCCTTTGACATCCCCAACTCTGCTTCTGCGTCTACCTCCACCTCCATCTCCATCCCCACCACTTTCCTATCTCCATCTCCACCTCCGTCTCCATATTCGCCTCCGTCTCAATATTCGCCTCCGTCTCCGTCTCCGCCTCCGCCTCCGTCTCCGTCTCCATCTCCGCCTCCGTCTCCATCTCCGCCTCCGTCTCCATCTCCGCCTCCGTCTCCATATCCGCCTCCGTCTCTATATCCGCCTCCGTCTCCATCTCCGCCTCCGTCTCTATCTCCGCCTCCGTCTCTATCTCCGCCTCCGTCTCTATCTCCGCCTCCGTCTCTATCTCCGCCTTCGTCTCCGTCTCCATCTCCGCCTCCACCTCCGTCTCCATCTCCGCCTCCGTCTCCATCTCCGCCTCCGTCTCTATATCCGTCTTCGCCTCCGTCTCATTCTGTCTCTGTCTACATGTCCATCTCCGTCTCAGTCTCTCGCCCCGCCTCCATCTCAGACTCTGGCCCCGCCTCCTGCTCCGCCCCCGTGTCTGCCTGTCTCCGCCTCCGTCTGTACTTCCATCTCCGTCTCCTCCACCTCCGTCTCCGCCCACGCCTCCGCTTCCATCTCCATCTCGGCCTTTGCCCACGCCTCCGCCTGTCTCCTCTCAAGCCCCCATCTCCGTTTACTCCATCTCCTCTTCCGTCTCCGTCTCTGTCTCAGTTTCTGTGTCCGCCTCCATCTCCGTCTCCGTTTCCATTTACGCCTCCGCCTCCATCTCTGTCTTCATCTCCATCTTCGCGTCCGTCTCGGCGTCCGTCTCCGCGTCCATCTCCGCGTCCATCTCCGCGTCCATCTCCGCGTCCATCTCCGCGTCCATCTCCGCGTCCATCTCCGCGTCCATCTCCGCGTCCGTCTCCGCCTCCGTCTCCGCCTCCGTCGCTACCTCCGTCTCTGCCTCCGTCTCTGCCTCCACTTCCATCTCCGTCTCCTCCTCCTCCTCCTCCTCCTCCTCCTCCTCCTCCTCCGCCTCCGCCTCCGCCTCCGCCTCCGTCTCCGCGTTCATCTCCGCGTTCATCTCCGCGTCCATCTCCGCGTCCATCTCCGCCTCCGTCTCTGCCTCCGTCTCTGCCTCCACTTCCGTCTCCGTCTCTGTCTCCACCTCCATCTCCGCCTCTATTCCCGCCTCCATCTCCACTGTCTCCTCCTCCTCCTCCTCCTCCGCCTCGAGCTCCGTCTTTACGACCTCCTCCGCCTCCATGTGCGCCTGCGCCCCTCCGCCTCCGCGCCCGCGCACGGTCGAAGACGGCGCTCGCCCGCGCCATGGGGCCTCGCGCAACGGCCCTGCGTGCCACTAGGTCAGTTCAGGGGGATAGCCCCTTGACGTCTTGCGAGGGGCCCTGGCTGGCGGCGAGGACGCTGCTGCACGCTGCCAATATTCCCTGCGTATTTAACTATTATAGAACGATTTTCCTAAGAATGAGTCAAAGTGACAGTTCGTGAAAAAAAGTGAACATCACATGTATTTCAGAGAAGTATCCCTCCGCCGCGACAGCTGTTCGATCACGCCCTTCGTAAAGTGCTAATGCAGCGCCCTCTGTATTCTAGAGGGCGCTGGCTAATGGCTCCTGTGAAAATATCCCTATGAAGAAGTCTAAGAGTTTCGCTGATGTATATGCGAGTCCGGGAAATATTTAAATTTAATTACGTATGTGGAAAATCTCTTAACATGCTCTCACAATCAATAAAAGAAAACTGCCACGTATGTGAATAGAAAGAAAAATTATTTTAAGCCGGAAACACGTGCACCGGTACGCATCTCGCATTCAAGTCTCGGTTTTAAAATAAACATAATCTTTATCACACAAAAAGTAAATTCAACGTAATATATAAAGAAAAAAAGAATTTTTACAGAAGAGCACATTACACTGCACTTCCTAATATCAATTATTTCTCGCAGCGCACTATATTTTTGTCGGACAAGGATACGACAAAAGGAAGTGTCGAAGCCATTTACAAGTTAGCCAACTGCAAACGAACGAATGCAGGAAGAGCTCATGGGCACAACGACCACAGAACCTTCAGTTATGTTGCCAGCACTAGCTGTCACTTTGGCTCATCCTTAGGAAAATAGCTCTATAACTTTGGTGCGTATGTAGCAGTGAGTTTGCAACAGAAGTATCGGGATGTGCTAGATTCGAGACACCTTAGATTCGCGAATTTTCGACCCAAACTAAAATATATATTAGACAAAACCTCTGCCGGAACAAGAATTCTCGATTTATGGGAATTCTAATTAGTCACTTCGTGATTTTATCGGTGCTTTTTAAGGGAATAGGACGATTTATATTTCCTCGCCTAGTCACAGTGGAATTTCGGAATCTCATCTGTATAAAAGCGGTAGAAAAGGCATGTGGCACAGTATTTTACTGTGGGAGGATGAGTGAAAAAATCCGAATGGATATTTTGTGGATGTTTTATAACTTAGGTATGGGGACAGCTGACGTAGAAACGAAGCAAGTAAGTGTCTTTGTGAATGATTTGTTGAAACATGAGATATACGAGATGTCATTATGACGCTGCTGAATGCAGTGTAAGTATATGCGCATTCCCAAAAGTAGGTAATTTTGGATAAGAAACATTTTTGAAAATGTATAATCTGTGATGTACATGATAATGAAGATAATGACGTTTTTGTTTAGTCCATTATTATAATATAATGTGAATAAATAAAGCTATTAATGAAATGAAAATCAATTTCTTTCAAGTAAGTATTTGATTAAATAATTTAAAAAGTGCTGATTTATGGAAAACTACTATTATTCAGAAAGAGAAGAATTTCATAAGTTCACCTCTACCGTGAACTCACCACTGGTTTATGAGAAGATTTATGAGCCGTGATGGAGCTTTCTCGACCGTTTTATTTCTCCCAAGTAACGTCGATGATGGGGCATTTTTATAACGGGTATTAGGTTTGCGGTTTGTTTGGGTTCCACAGATTTTATTGCCAAATCGTAATGGTTCACCTTCATGATGCGCTTTAACAATATTTTCTTTTCGTCTTACACCTTGTAGTTATCTGGCTATCAAAATCTAACCACTCCCATATGCCAAATAACACTATCCAACATTGACGTGAAAGTCATGATGCTGGCAAATTGGTATTCCTGTCTTCTCTCATTTAATCCATAACCACATCTCTAATACCACATCTCGTTTAATCCATAACAACAAATTTTCTTTGTATTTGCTCTTCTACAATCCATTCCGCGCTCTACGGGATGTCGTACTTACATGTCATTTCATTACAACGATGTTGTGCTTGTAAAACACTTTTAGTATTTTATTCTGCCTTTTTTCAAGTTTTGTACTTGTTATGGGGTGATCTATTAAATACTAAATTTACTTGTTCTGTACTTGAAGGTTTGGAGTATTTTATAGTTGTACTTTGGGTAGATATTTATTTTTCTATACACAGTTGTGTAATATTTGGCCCCACATTTTTTTGTTACAGATTTCTTTACCTTCAGAAAACATTCGTTTAGTGATGTCACTCTCCACGACCCTCCCAATCAAAAGGAAGTACAGGGCGCTATACTTTTTTGTTAATGTGGCATCTGTGGGTAGTATCTCTAAAATGGAATTCGGCACGACTTTTTACGTCTTTCTTTGTCCTGCCGCAAGATGTATGATCGCGACAGTATCAAGCAGTTCCGCAGATAAAGCGACTAGCGGCAGGACTGAAAATGACGCAAAAAGTCGTGCCGAATTCCATCTTGGAGATACTACCCACAGATGCCACGTTAGAAAAACCCAAGTATAGGTGTACTTCAGGGGGCAGAAATCATGAACACACAAACACCTCCCACGCTCCCATGCTCTCGCTGGTTAGAACTCACTTTCGTGACAGAGAACTAGTCTGGTTCTCGGTGGCCGAGATCGCTAAGGCAGGACCGAAGGGTCGGGGGTTCGAGTTCCGCCTCAGGCTTGGTTGTATTTGTGCTCGTCCTTTCACCCCTTATCATCACCATATCTTTGATTGATTTTTTCGTGTTTCCGGACGCGTCAACTGCTTCGGTCATTGGTCCCGTTAGTGTAGTGCATGTTTTCTCAGGAGATGGCGGTGATCTTCGCCCGCTGGATGGCGAGATCCGGCGCCGATCTACCGTCGGCTAGTAGGGTTTCCCCCTAATCAGGACTCTCCTACCAGCGGGGCACCGCCCCAGTCGGGACTAGCTCTAAGCTCCCGACCGGTCTCACTGAATATGTGGTAGTGTAGTGCATATTAGTGTAAGTGTGTGTGTGTAAGAGGAGAGGATAGGACAAGGAAAAGGAAGGACAGATCGCGCGCGGTCCGTGGCCCGTTTTGTAGGGTACTGCTCCGGCATTCGCCTGGTGTTGATCGGAGAAACCACGACCAAAACTACCGATCAGAGCAGCCGGCCGCTAGAATTCTCCTCCAGACAGCGACTGAATTCGACCTAGCTGAAAAGCTAGTGTTGAAAATCCTGCCGCCGTCAGAACTGGAACCTAGGACCTCCCGGTCAGAGGCGCTGCAGTGACATCAGTTGATGCACTGAGCTACCGCTACCGGTATCACCATATCGTTTCATCTTCATAGTTACCATACCGTTAACTCCAATGGTGGTTGCTAATGACTTAGATGTTAATGCGACCTTAAATAACCAAAAGAAAAAAAAGAAAAAAAAATGGTTTGGCTCTGTCTACTGGTGAATGCGCCATTGTGGAAGCCTGTTGACTGAGGCCGCCGTATCATACGGCCACACCGACGAACTTTTTCTGTTTAGTATTTTGTTTTTGATTGTCCTTGTTCATTTGTAAGTAAACTGATTGATTAGTGTTTCCGAGCGCGTCATCTGTTAAATTAATTAGTCCCGTAAGTGTAGTGCATGTATTTATTGCGTGTCTGCTGGTCGGTGATATCTGGTGACGATCGGATGCATTCGCCTGATATTGATCGGAAAACTAACGAACAGAGCAACAGGCCTCTAGGAGTCTCGTTCTGACAGTCACTGAATTCTAGCTAGCTATCCAGCTAATGTCGATAATCCTAGGACTGGAATCCTAGGACTAGAATCCTCGGACCTCCCGATCATAGGTTCTGTAGTGTTATCAACTGATGCCCTGAGCTACCTAATCCGTTTTAAGTACATGTTTTGTGACAATTTCCCGTATGAGGATCATGAAAAATCCCAAGATAATCATATCGCTGCAGTCGTGTTTGTTGCTAGTTTTCAATTTTTGTCATAGAATTTTGTTTAATTGAAATTAATGTTTAACAGTAAATATAATTGAATAGCGGATATTTCTGGGATGTTATTTTTTCTCATTCTGGAGAACCATGCTTTCATTCATTTTTAATAAACAATCTTCCATATAACTGGTCAAGGAAGATGGTTATCACGTTTGAGTGAAAACATTTACAAATCGCACTCGATATAACGTTTCGATAATGATGATGATTGATGATCTGCGGCCACTAATCTCCTAACTAATCTGCGGCCACTGTCATTTCCCGTGAACTATTTGTCATTATATTCCACCAGTTCATTTCCCGTTTCCATGACAGTTTTGTAAAGTCACTCTGACCCCGTGTAGCCAAGCCTGCAATTAGGTATGTTTGTTATTAAGTGAACGTTTTCGGGTTTCTAAATTTACAAAACCAAAATCAGTATTACCAAATGGAAATTTTCATTCCAAATTCAATATCTACTTTCTATAGATGGATATGTTCTTGGGAATTAAAGAATTATGTTGGAAATTAACGTGTGATTTAAGCGCCCAGTATAACATGTAGATTTTTCTACAATTTTCCGCGAATATACCTAGCAAAAATTTCAAATATTTCGCGCACAGTGTAGTTAGTACGATAATCGTGATGATGATGATGATTATCATGATAATAATTACGCTGGGGATGATGTTCATTATTGTGGCTCCCGCGTTCTGAAGCGTAGTTACCACTTCTGTCGTCGCCCCTGACCCCTTCTCTGGCTGGTTTTCATCGGCCCTGTTTTTCAACTTGCAACTATGGATTAACAGCACTAACTCAATTTGGTAATTTATTATTGGTTCTATAAATTTACCACAGTCAAACCGAACTTCCAAGTACAAACCCTCGTTCCATATTTGGCGTGTGTAGCTGCACCTACTCTCGGAAATACAGCACGTCATGAATGAGCGTACCCTAGAAACGCGGAGATTAATTTGTGAATTATTCTGGAACACTTTGTTCTGCAATGTGAATGTAAATTATTTGCAAATAATGTAGTATGTAGTAAAAAATACGAACTACTAATTGATTAGCACGATGATGGCGATTCTCATGATGATGTTGGTGCTGATAATGATATCGATGACGAAATTGATGATGAAAGAGTGTCTCCTTTCTCCCAAAGCCTATTTGTCATTTTCTATTGCTTAGTTCCCTCTCTAAGGCTTGCTTTCAGCCGCCTTTCTAATATATTGCATTTGACAATTGATTAATGTTTTTTGTTAAGTTCATGACACATAGAAGAGAAAAAAGTTTTTTCCCACAGGATGCTCATTCCATACGGCACATCCGCTCTTCGCAGCTAGCACCTTTCCTGAAAACTACGAGAGCATCATGAATAAGTCTACTACTGAAGCGAAAAGCGTAGCTTGTGGATTATTCCACAAAATGACCTGTTACTGTAATGCCTACAACAAAGAAATGCTTCGCAAACAACTTATCAAGCACTATGAAAATGATGTCAATGACGATGATGTTGACGATAATAATGCGCATGTTGCTGATGATAACGATGATACTGGGTATGGTAATGATGACGCTCATCCTACCTAATGATCTCAAAGCCATTCTTCCGTCATCATCATTCAATTCGTCTCTAGGGTTTCGGTTTCAATCGTCTCCCATTCGTCTTCCGTCTCCCATCGTCATTAGTTGATATTTGAATATCTGAAATAATGATACAATGAAAAACGATTCTCCAAAAAGAATACTCGTTCCAAGGAAAAAACACAGCACAGCGTGAATGAGCGTACTATTGAAGCGCCGTCAGTAGCATGTGGATTATTCTGGAACATGGCTTTCCGCGAACTACGGCACAGAGCTAGGCGGCACGCGCCACTGCAATTCCACCCTGACTCACAGCGGCGCTTCCCAGCGCTCGGCCTGCAGCTTTTGAATATTGATAACAGACTCTGATTTAAAATTCCGCCAACATTTTGCACTCGCTGGGACGTGAGTGGTGTGTGCAGGAACAAGGTCGGCATCGGCGCTCCCGAGGGGGGCTGATGAAGGGTGGTTTGGGGTGAAATGAAATGGAGTTGAAAAAGAACAGATTTTGTAGGATGAAGGGAAATTTTGCGTTGAGAATGCTAAGTGTACTTTCTAAATGAGAAAAATCAAATGAGGAAATAATTTTTTTTCTTCTTTTTTTCGTCTCAAGAATGAACTGAAACGTAAAGCTAGAAAACAGACGGGAATGGAGGTACGAGACTTTGGAAATAAGCTCTTCAGAAGAGATTCCAGCATTTGCTGTTAGTCACCCTGCAAGATAAGTCAATGGGGTTCGTTGATTGATTGATGTTTCCGGGGGCGTCAACTAAAAAAGAAGAGGAGAGTCATTATTCCTTTAAGTATAGTGCGTGTTTTACCGCGGGAGGTGGAGGGGCCCTCCCTCCGCTGGATGCCGACCGGCATGTAGACTAGCGGTTTTTTTCCCAACCACGTATCTCCCACCAGCGAGGTACCGCCCCAGCCGGGGCAAGTTCTAACAGTAAGCTCCAGACTGGTGTCCCGGCATGTGCGGTAGTGTAGTGCATGTAAGTGTAAGTGTGTGCAAGCAAGGGGTGAGGAGATGCCAAGCAAGGGGAAGGAACGATCTCTCGCGCTCCGTGTCTCTTTTGTTCGAATATTGTTCCGGCATTCGCCTGGAGTGGATCAAAGAAACCCTGAAAAACTACCGATCGGAACAGCCGGCCGGTAGAATTCTCCTCCAGGCAGCGACTGAATTCGATTTAGCTGACAAGCTAGTTTCGAACGGTCGGCACTCCAACCTACGACCTCCCGATCGGTGGCATCAGATGATGCCCTGAGCCACCTCTCCCGATGCGGGACTCGAACTCTCAGCCTTTGAATCCGAGTACGTGGCCGTCGTTCACGTCCAGCGCCGTCGCGGCAGGCCATTTGCGTGCGGGGAATAAAAGGGGGGCCGGCGGGACCGGGAGACCGCGGGGAGTGGCTGGAATCGGCTGCGGGGAGCGCCTGCGCTCGGTGGCGCTGCCGGGCGGAAATCGGTTTTAATATCCGCTCGGACGCGCCGGCCCATTCGGCCGTGAGCTCGCGCGTGGGCTTTTAGGGGCTGCCAACGGCCCAGGTGTCCGAATCACGAACGGCGCAGTTTCCAATTTGTTACGACGAATGTGTTTGCGTAAAACTTCTCTTAGTCGCCATATCTCCTATCTGAAGATAAAAAGAGAAGAAAATCTAACTGTCGAACATTACGAAATTAAAAGGTCTAACTTTAGATTGATTGGTTTTTTCGTCTTTCCGGACGCGTCAACTGCTTTGGTCATTAGTTCCGTTAGTGTAGTGCATGTTTTTTCTCGGGAGATGGCGGTGATCTTCCCCCGCTGGATGGCGAGATACGGCGCCGACCTACCGTCGGCTAGTGGGGTTTCCCCCTAACCAGGACTCTCCCACCAGCGGGGCACCGCCCCAGTCGGGACAAGCTCTAAGCTCCCGACCGGTCTCACTGAATATATGGTAGTGTAGTGCATGTTAGTGTAAGTGTGTGTGTAAGAGGAGAGGATAGGACAAGGAAAAGGAAGGACAGATCGCGCGCGGTCCGTGGCCCGTTTGGTAGGGTACTGCTCCGGCATTCGCCTGGTGTTGATCGGAGAAACCACGACCAAAACTACCGATCAGAGCAGCCGGCCGCTATAATTATCCCCCAGACAGCGACTGAATTCGACCTAGCTGGAAAACTAGTGTCGACAATCCTGCCGCCGTCAGGACTCGAACCTAGGACCTCCCGGTCAGAGGCGCTGCAGTGACATCCTCTAACTTTAGATAAAAAATAGTACGATGGTTGGGACGTAAGTCATAGCAACTATTTTTTTGTGAGGTTAGGAGCACGAGTAGAAAATATAAAACATACACATGAAAGGAGAAGGTAAGAAGGAAAGGTAAAGGTGAAGTGCATAGACGTTTAACGACACACCAAAATTGTGTTTCTTATATTTACTAAGGTTTTTGAAATTAAATTCTGGTTTCATGTGCCAAAGTATTTTGGCATATTCAAGTTCCAAAAGCCTTACATGCACATCCATTCATTCCAAATTCATCCAGTTCATTCCAAAAACCTTACATGCACATTCTATAGGTCTGATTAGGCAGATGCTGGATTATCGCAGGTTCCACATTGGTCCGAACACTCACAGGTCGTCACGTGCCTTGCTGATCACTGGTTGCCTCGCGTCTTCGCAAAGACTCTCCTGCGCTTCTCGCGACTGTCCAGTTCGGAAGAGCATTATTCCCAAGAGACTCCACCTATTCCCTGTGGCATTCTCGGGCATTTCTCCCACAGAGAACGGCTGTCTTGGAGTATGTTTCCAGAAACATGTTACGTTCATCTCGCAGGGCGGCAGTCGGACGATTGATTTCACGTTGTTCTCCCTTTCAACGTTTCTTTCGCGCTACGAATGAAATCGTGCGATTCGATAACATTTCTTTTAAAAAAAGTTACTATGACTTCTGCCCCAATCCTCGTATACAAGGACATAGAAAGGGGAAAAATGGAGATATGAAGGAATTCGAGTTATTGAAGCAAGAGTTATTGAGACACTGCTTGTATATTAGAGCACATCAGAAAGTAAGTTTTCTTTTTCTTTTTATTTAAAAAAAGGGGTAATGGAAAGTCAATAATACGCTTTTACTTCAACTGCATTCCTTAATATTTATGCAGAAATCGCAATATTTTTTCAGAGTGTATCATAACGTAAAATGAGATTTGCCCTGACGATGGTAAGAGGGCCCCATTAATTATCTGTTTATACGTCATTTCGCCACTGGTAAATGGCTCCGTAAATATCTTCTCTATATATCATTCGCTATATAAGGAAATCTGACTGTCGTGTGCTTCTGGCCAGGCCCCATTGACACAAAACACCATTAAATTGGCCTGTTCTGAATAGAGAATACCCGTAGGAGGCATCGAACATTTGTAAATTAAAGAGTAGAATTTTATAGAATGTAGTGTCATGAAATCAGCAGGCGTATGCGGAATTCTCAAACCATGATAATCTGTTTCATCGTGCGTAACACTAAAAGAGTTTTAGGATCTTAATACGTCCCAGGATTTTATACCCGAAAGGTGTCTCGAGTTGTTCCTTGGGCAATATCCTATAAAATAATACTTTTATTTCACCTTGTAATACATTTTTGAAAGTTTACTTTTTTTGGAAACCCCACTCGACATATCACGGGTACAGAATCTCAAAGCCTATGAAAAATTAAATTGATTATTTGATATTGAATGCAATTTTGTTGTACTGGGCTAATGTCTTCTTGTTTTGTTAATAAATAGAATGATACTCACCCAAAGTACCAGCTTCATTATGAACAGCAGGATGTAAAAATTCGAAGTTTGTTAGTACGTGACGTAGTACATATCAGTTCGAAGGTGGTAATACGAAACCATACTATATCATATACAATCTGCGGAATATTCGCTTGTGTGCAACTACATTCTTCATATTATCAAACAGATTATATTATTAATTATCATTATTAATTATATTATCAAACAGATGGAAGGTGCTACCGACACAAGTGGCTCAGGGCATCAATTGATTTCCCTGCAGTCCCTCTGGGACGTCGTAGGTTCGAGTCCCGATGGCAGGATTTTCGACACTAACAACATAGTTACGTCGAATTTAGTCGCTGTCTGGAGGAGAATTCTAGCAGCTGGCTGCTTTGATTAGTCGTTTTTCGTGCAGATTAGAGCTTGTTCCAACTGGGGCGGTGCCTTGCTGGTGGGAGATTTCTGGTTGGAAAAAATTCCCACATGCCGACGTAGGTCATCGCCGGATCTCACCATCCAGCGGGGAAAGATCTGCTCAACCTCCCGAGGAAAGAACGTGCACTACACTTACGTGATTAATGACCTTAGCAGTTGACGCGCCCGGAATCACTGATCAATCGAAGGTGCCAAGTTCGAGCTCAATATTGAGGTAAAACACCTTAACTATTTTCCTCTTCTCCCTCGAAGAATGGACAGAAAGACAAAAAAAGGAGAAGAAGGCAAAGAAGAAGAAGAAAAGAAAAGAAATAAAGCCTACTTCTAAGGACGGATGATTTTCCACTGAATAAGCGAAAAATGAAGTATGTAAAATGCAGATGTGAAAGGCGAAATAAATGAGTACGTAACCTTTAGCACGATGTCACTTTACATTATCAGGTCATGAACAAACAAACAATACGAAATATATATTGATAATTTCATCAATATTTAAATAGGTAATTATATTGAAAAAACTAATAACTGTCGCTAAAATAGAAACGTTTGAACTTGGTTAATTTGTAATTTTACATAACCTGTTCTTCTACAAAGAAAGAAAACTTAGTTTGCAATTTGCCCTCGTATGCGAAGAATTGCAACACTAGAAACACTTGATTCATCTGATTTCTAACACTTTTTCGATGATTCATAACTCGTGACTCTTGAAACTATCATTAATACCAGAACGTTCCTTACTACACTAAGTGAACATAATTAAGAATTTTATTTTGATTTTATATTTTAATAACATCGTATAGTTTGCATTATTTTCTTTCTTAATTATTTATATTTGACAAACATTAAGTATAAATACTGATTTAAATAACGATATACTCGTACGATAACACATTTTAATTTTCGTCCCGAGGTCAATTTTTTTTTACTATCGTGCACACTGCTCTTTGATGTACTGGAGGTTGATAGCCCTCAAAGGTTTGGCGTAGCTACTTTGAATGCCGCATCAATCAATAAATCGATGACCAGTCATGAGGATAGGTTACGTTTGTGTTCCTCCGGCAAATGAATAAATCAATGCATTTGAGTAGTGTTTTATACAACGATGTACCTTAGTTACGTGAACTAATAACTAATTGTAGTGAATCAGTAACAAAATTAATGTATTCATTTCATATGAATCAGGTTTCAGTTTAAAGAATTCATTAATTCAGTCCCAGGCAGTTGATCTCGTTTTTTAGAAAACAAGAATGTACTAGTATTGTGCGACTTTTGTTCGAACAAAAGTTTTCATTTCATAGAAAGAAATAATCAATTAATAAACTGAAGTTATTCTTATCGCTGAGATACGTAGTAGTCTATTAAACGATTCTTGTTTCTTATCATCTTGTATGAAGGTTCAGAACAGTTTATTGTATGTAAGAAAAGACAGAAAATGTGTTTTACTCACACACACATTTAGACTCTTTATTGCATGTTCCTCAGGACAGTAATTTACAATTCAGTATTTATTTCCCATTATCTTCGCGAAGTTGAAGTGATGGAAATCGTAGTGATTCACCGTGTTGTGGTGCACTAAAGAGGAAGTGAACTGTAAAAGGTAGGTCAGAGAAGCTACATTATAAAAAAAGTTGTAATATATTTCGTATTAATTATTATATTATTATAAATTATATTAATAGATATTTCTTATTATAATAGTGAAGAGAGAGGATGTTACGTGTGAAAAACCTGCATTGTAACATACTACTCCCTAAAATACAATAATGTGTCAAACCCGTAAGTTTAAAAAAATAATTTTCTTTCTTCATTTATCCTACAGTCAAGAATATAATATCAACATGACAAGGCCTACTATTAATAATTTTTTCAAATAGATATTATTCTGGGATATTGAAACTATTAGAATATTTTCAGCCATGGTTAAATATTTGAACCAGTTGGAATAGATTTTTTCAGGCATGTTACTTTTCTTCTTAATGCCAAGTCGGCGTTGCAGCCTTGCAGTGTTGGCAGCCTTGCAGCGCCCCTGGTGAGCGTTCCCGACCTCGGCCGACAGATGGCACTGCGAGGTCTGTGGCGCGCGGTGGCTCGGCATGACGGGTGCCGTCGTGCGGGTGCCCATACCAGCGCACGAGTGGTAGTGCAAAGCGTGGGTTTCGTAATGAAAATTCTACCGCAGTGTCTACAAGCTTTACAATTAGAGCATCGGGAACAAAACGTCGATGTTTCTAAACAACGCTGTTTAAAATTAAATCATCGATGTTCATTAAACATCGCCCCAAAATTATGGATGATTTTTAACATCCATGTTTTTAAAACTGCATTAATTTTTAATATTCACGAGGGGAGATTTGATGGTGGTTGTATTTATTAATTTTTAATTGAAGATTTAACTGACAAAATAAAGTCAAAAATTGATTTGGACAATTAAGAGTTTTATTATCTGATTAGATAATTAAAAAAATATAGGTTTCCTTTATCGACGAAACCCCTAATTTAATTACTTTTCGCCCTTGGTCACTTTAGTCTGAAGAATATCCAATTAACGGATACCTCATAATTATTACAAGTTTTTATTTTGATACCTTTTTCTTCATTCTGAAATGAAATATACCCCGTAAGAACATCGATAGTAAAAGAAATATTGACTAAAATATCGACATTAAATACATTGATGATTCCATAAAATATCGATATTTTGAAAACATCCACATTTGATATCGTATCTTTAAGTCGGACCGATATATTAAGGGATCGAAGCGTGAATGGACTATGGGGTCTCCAACATATACTGAAATACTGCGTGTATGTTATCAAAATGAAAATATAATATACACAATTTCTTAATTTAATACGACGCAATTTTAACATATTGGGAACGAATATTGTAATATTCCATGATTCCCCCAAGAATAAGGCACAAGTCAAAGAATAAATAGAAAATGCATAACATTAACATGAACTGTAAAAACAGATGAAGGCGATGTCGCGTAGCGATAGTTTTTGAGAAGTAAACGGAAAACGCGACAAATTCACAATTGGGACAAGATAGGGCAGTAGCGTTCGTGTAGCGAAGTCGTTTGCAAGTTATTTGAAGGAAATCGCATCACGCGTTCGAAAGATATGAACATTTTTGTATAGTATAAATTCCAGCTTGTAAACAGACATGATAGCCATTGTTGTGCTTTAAGGTTCAGTAAATCAAAAGGTGTTTGTGGCGAAAATTAAGAGAACGCGTGAAGCAATACAAACAAAACTTTAAGAACCAATAGAATAAATCATTTAGAAAATTATGGTAACAGTCGCAACGTTGGGAAACTTCGAGGGGCTACGCCAGAACAGAAAATGTGAATTAAACTAAATGATGTAATATTTTGTAGGAGAAGCGACAGCGATCGTGTGATGTTAAAAGAAAAAAAGAGCTGACGATCCGGACACAACAATGACGGGGGGAGCGCGGTCGAAGTAGCTTGAATACGGACGCATGTTGAAACGCTCCGCAAAAATTTTTATTTTTAATAGAAAATTGCGTTCAGTTTGTGAATAGAGTGAAATATATCGTGTTTAGTAACTGTCGAGTTAATGGAAAGATAAAACGTGGAAGAGATATTTATATATTTCACGAAAACAGTGTTCGCGGAACACTGTCGCCATATTGTCGGTCGCAGTTAACAAAAACTAGTATAATAATTAGTGAGTAGTTTTAATCAGGGATATTCTTCATTTAAAGTAAATTTGTCGTTAACAAACGTGTGTGGAAATGGATGGATGCTGTGGGGAGATGAATTAATGGATGCTGCGTGTATACTACGGAGGTGACATGGAACAATGGCGTTACGCGGATGGCCGATTTCTACGAAAGGAAAGTGCAATAACTTTGCGTAATTTAATAGTTCAGATAAATGGGAAGAAAGAACAGACTAGGTTTTAATGTACAAGACCAAGTTTTTGCGGAAATAATAATAGGCTATATTCAGACAGAATAGGGGATGCGCATTCAAGTGTGAATGATTTGTTTTGTTTTTTTGTCGATTGTGTAAATAGTAAGTGTGAATGTGATTTTATGTATTTCAGGTATTGTGTTTTGTTGTTTATTGTGTTGCATTTGTGTATGTTTTTGTTGTTATGTCTCCAGCGGAGTGTGGAGAGAGTGAAAACCAGAAAGAATAAATAATGCCGGACGTACTTGGTTCGACAGTAAGCCATATGATATGATTTCGTGATTTTGTATTAAACAGTGACCTACGCCCAAGTGTCCAAGTACCTCGTTAGGCTCCTGTACAGGCCAACCACAGCCTCACGCCCAGTAGTTTTATAACATTGAAGGAGTAGCTAAGTAACGGGCACAGTTTTAGATAAAGGAGGCAAAAGCTAGCAGGGCATAAATTTGTATAGATTTTATATAGAGTAGAGGGATTCAAGGTATAGTCGTTTTATTACATATTGTCGCCGCAACGTGGTGCGGTTACATACAGATTTGGGATAAGTAGGCAAGACGTTCCATTACAATATAAATTATCTTTAATAACGTATTAGGAGCTCCTTTCCTTTGGGGATTCTAAATGCGTGTTTAGATCTCTTATATGGAACCTTTGACGTATGCACTTTCTAAGGCCCAAATTAATTTTGAAAAATCGTCCTAAGGAGGAAGAGAGAGGTGGGGAGATTTATTGAAAATAAAATGTAGTCTTGCAAAATCAATATATCTAATTGTTCATAATTACATTTTGTGTGCAGTCATTATGTTAAAAGTTACGTTTTATGTTTACGTTATATTTTTGACGAAACTAAATCAAATAAAACAAATCGAATGATAAGGCAGGGGATATGTCACACAGAAAAGAAAACAAATATCAGTAAATAATCCTATTTGAAACGATAGGCTCATTTAGTACTCATTTACAATATTAAAAAGTAATTGTCCACCTTTTTAACACTATGCAAACAGAATATTCGATCGCATAAAACCACAAGTTTTGTGTTTTACCTCACACCATAATCTTAAAGAATCGTGAAAAAATAAATTGCAAGACCGAATAATTGTATAGAGGTTTCGCTGTAATAAAATATTACTTCAAAGCTTGGAGACGTCTTCATTTCATTGACATTGGGCAATGTCGTAAGCGTTGCAAAGGGAACCTTTTTTCCAGTGAGATGGAATGAAGTTAATTTAGAAAGAACGAACGGACTCTTTCCAAACAAAGGAAATGAAGCTAAATCATTCCTTTGCAGAAATTGTCTGAGAAAAAAAAGTTATTCTTTAATACAATTACGTACTGAAAATTAAAACTTGAGTTTAAGGAAGCAATGGTACTCTTTTTTGAAGGCTTAAGTATTTGAAAGTAAACATTTTTGCTAATACCTACTTTTATGTTTTAACGAATTAGTTTGTAAGGGTGTAGAAAAACACTGGAAAATGATATTTTCGATAATTTATTTACCTTTTAGTATATTATTTAGTAAAAAGATTCAGTTACAAAGATATATAATGTAAAAAAAAGAGTTGAAATCTTTATACATGCTTAGTTAATTGGCCTGGGCAAATGCAATTCCGGCATATCAAAGTAGTATGACTCAGATGCTTTGTGGATTTGTTTAGAGAATAGATTTCAAAACTACGTAGTAACATTTTTATTAAGTACACAGTATGTTAGGAAAATAATATTTTAACTCAGTTCAGAGGCCTTCATCATTGAAATTATTATATCATTCATTTGAAATTTGTTAGATGTAGATATACTCATTCCAAGATTCGTGAAATTAAATATTGATTCCTTGAATGCGACAGGAATGCTCTGAATTCTCGGAAATAGAACAGACAATAGGGAATGGGTTTTACATTTGTTACGCGACGTAAGTTGTGTCGGCAATCAGACGTAGCAAGTGCCGCTTTCCTCTGCACGAATGACTCTGCGAGCGCATTCTAAATCGGCGAAGTGGAATAAAGATCAATGGCGGAAACCTTTCGCTTCGATCGATTAACTTGAAGGAATGAAGAACAACATTCAGTTCCGTACTTCAGACATGTTGCGCCAGTAACAACTCAGAACATTAAAGGAATGTTCGGAATCCGCAAAAGAATTACAGGTACGAGTATTAATGTTGATTTCTCATTCCTACACGTCAGACAATTCATCCCACAGCCTTCACAAGCCAGGCTCTCCATCTGTTGTAAATTCTTCTGAACAGCGAGTGAGATTATTGAATAAAACGCTCATGCCGACTTTTTGTGTACTTGTTGATAAAGTTTGAGAAATTTGTTAAATTTATAATGGTTTTTGTAATTGATTTGACTGGAATATATTGTATCAGAATTCCACGTGTGAAAAAATGTCAACATCTTTCTGATCATAAAGAGAAGTGCTGATTTAACTAAACGGAAATATCAGAAACTATTGGAATTTTTTCGTATCGTATCGAAACCCTCTCTCTCAGAAGGTAGAAAGCTATTCCGGAGCAATAAGGTCATGCCTGAAGAAAAAAATAAGGAGAGCTTCCTTTTAAAAGATTCATAGAAATATCATAAGAGTAAACGGGGAAAAAGTATTAACATTAACTTTTTTCAAGTACTATTTTGGGATCTGCTGCAAATTACGAAGATTTTGCGTTGTAAAATCTATTTTTAATAAAAAATCCTGCAATGTTTTTTGATCTGAAAGCATAGAAATGTTTTTGAGTAGACTTAAAAACGAACAAAATATACCTCATACTAGTTCATCACTATAATCTGAGAGGGGAGACATGCAACGATTTAGAGACAGGATTAAACCGATTAAGTGGAACTGAGCGGAAATGAATAGTGTAGAATTGGGAAAAAGTGTACCTGTGGAGAATAAATTGCTTACCTGACCTTACTGGTACTATTGTCTGTTATAATCTAAATGTTCTGGATTGGGAAATTGGCACTGCGAATCTTTGTCGGCAAATTGGCACTGTGTATGGATCATATTCTTTTTGGTCTGAGGTACAAGTGAAGCTTTCTAGAAATCCGACTAAAATCGCCAACATTATTAACATTATATCAGATGATGTGAAGCGCAGCCTTTACTCATTAAAATAGGGTTTAGCACGTATGGAGGTTTTCTTCTAAAACTTTATGTATTTCATTGTTCAGTATGATTTTTGAAGCTTTACCGAATAAATTTCAGATTGTACAATAAAGACACAGGTGTCTTATCAGTGAGAATGTTTTGTTAAATTTTATTTCCGCATGAACATCTGTAACTTACTAAAAATTTAGATTCTGTATATTCAGAGCTCAATCTTTAAATAGAACCCTAGACACAGCCTAAAACAAGAGTGAGTCAGGTCCATTTTTTGTAGTCCCCCCTGTTCCAATAACCTTTTTTATTTCCTTTTGCCATGTTTTACATGTAAATAAATAAATCATACTACAAGGGGAACGAAATTATAAGATTAATGATCCAATTTATGAATATAAATGATTTAATTTTCACCATTTACAAGATTACGAGATGGATTGTACATCCTCTTCCACAAATGTGTAACAATTATCCAAATTGCCAGGTTAAACTAATGGTGCTAAAACAGCACGAACTTCTCCTCGGCTGTATTTTCACACAAAATTACATGAAAAGTACTCAAATTTACGAAAAATTGTACATGACGTTATTTCAAAATCTATCTTTAAGAAACAGATTTCATTAAGGGGAAAATATCTATCTTCAATAGTTTAGTTGTAGGAAGACTCCGAAAAATTTTGAACTTTTGCAACATTCGAAAAATCAGGGTTTTCAACGAGCATGAGACCTTCATCATTCTCTTAAACGTTCTTCACTAGCCAACAAAATATTAATCAAAAACGTTGGAGTTTGGAGCGATTTTTTTGAAAATTTGGAAAATGTCTGGAGCTTCATGTAAAGCACCCCCAAAATTAAAATATTGGTTTGAAATTCAAGGGACCATGACATCAGCCAGATTGATAGAGGAATATCAATTTTGGAGAAAATCGGCTGATCGTTTTTTTCGCTAGCGTTGTTCAGGACGGACCGACGGACAGACGAGCAGACGGGCAGATGGCCAGACAGGCAGACGGGCAGACATACGGACAGACGGTCAGACGGACGGACAGACCGGGAATGTACGGACGGATGGACGAACGGACAATTAGACGTTTTGCTGTCATTCGATTTTCTCGTACCGAGGACCCACAAAATATGGATTCTGGCAACACCACGTGTTAGAGGATTTTTCCCAGTTTATTTAGCAACTGGATTTATCCACTTTTTCATCACCGGGACCATGTAATAAGTTTTCTGCCTAAAATTCGCCATTTTCCGCGCAGTATTACATAACTTTCTCTCTACTGCGCAAGAGGTAGCGAGAAAGTAAAAGGAAGGAATCAGGGATTGAACATATTTACGAAAATGAAATGTATTTATTACGTAGCATGAGGAGCGAGGGGTGGCAGGTGTCTCTTGGCCTTCCCTGTGCGCCTGCCTGTGCATTGAACCACACCTCGGGCATGACCCTTTCCGGCCCAAAGGGTAGAGCAAGCGGAGTTGCGTGGAGTGGTCGCGTCGTGTGAAGCGTGGAGGGGTTCTGCCTGCGCACAAGCCACCCGCCCAACGCAATCACAGCCTCGCGCCGCGCAGTCACGCCTCACCTCGTCCTCTTCGTCTCCTTCGCGCCCTTCGTTCCTTTCGTCACCTTCGCCCCTTCGCCCCCTTCGTCCCTTCGTCCCCTTCGCCCCTTCGTCCCCTTCGCCCCTTCGTCCCCTTCATCCCTCCCCCTTCGTCCTTTTCGCACCCCTTCCTCCCCTTCCGCCCCATCGTCACCTTCATCCCGCCCCTTTTGTCCTTTTCGCACCCCTTCCTCCCCTTCACCCTTCATCTCCTTCACTCCATTAATCCCCTTCGTATCCCTCGCACCCCTTCGTCCCCTTAGACCCCTTCGTTCACTTAGATCCCTTCATTCACTTACACCCCTTCATTCACTTAGACCCCTTCATTCACTTAGACCCTTTTTCCTCCTTCGCCCCCTTCGCCATCTTCACCCCCTTTTCACCGGGAGCGGTAGCTCAGTGCATTAACTGATGTCACTGCAGCGCCTCTGACCGGGAGGTCCTAGGTTCTCACTCCCCACGGCGGCAGGATTTTCGACACTAGCTTTTCAGCTAGGTCGAATTCAGTCGCTGTCTTATAGCGGCCGGCTGCTCTGATCGGTAGTTTTCCGTGGTTTCTCCGATCAACACCAGGCGAATGCCGGAGCAGTACCCTTCCAAACGGGCCACGGACCGCGCGCGATCTGTCCTTCCCCTTCCTTGTCCTATCGTCTCCCCTCTTACACACACACACACACACTAACATGCACTACACTACCACATATTCCGGGAGATCGGTCGGGAACTTAGAGTTTTTCCCGGCTGGGGCGGTGCCCTGCTGGTGGGAGAGTCCTGGTTAGGGGGAACCCCACTAGCCGACGGTAGGTCGGCGGTGGATCTCGCCATCCAGCGGGGGAAAATCGCCGCCATCTCCCGAGAAAAAACATGCACTACACTAACGGGACTAATGACCAAAGCAGTTGACGTGCCCGGACACATGAAAAAATCAATCAATTTACCCCCTTTGCCTGGAGCGATGCCTCTGGTCCGTGTGCTCCCTTAAGTAATGTGGAGGGGAAGGATGTAAATCTGTTAAATTTGCTGCCTAAAAGTACGTAGATACGCTGTTATATTAAAGCATCAAAATGTATTTTATTGCTAACGGGATGTTGTTTTTTTAATTTTATTATTAAATGTTTGCTTTGACCTAATGCTCGGTAGGAAACGTAGTTTCATTGAGCAAACATTATATGGTTACAATTGGTCTCGTATTCAATGAATTATACTAGTTCGCGATGACTTTTCGAAATTGGAATACAGAACAGCACGATGTAAAACTATGTGTATATCAGTGTGTGTAGGTGTGTATGTGTACTTAAAAGAAAATCAAACATACCTTGCTGTAAAACCAAACGGATTTGTTCATCCAGTGCGTTTGCTGCAGATATTGTATTTAGAGCTTATGCTTCGTAACGCACCATCTTTAAACTCACTGAATGTATGGGGATATGGGAGAGGGAATGTGGTCAAAATACCATATCTGACGTATCTCTAATACTTTAGCAATGTAGTATGTTTGCTCGTCAATTTCAAAAAACAATAAAATTGCGCGCTAATTTCGTGCCACTCGCCTCGCCGCTCAGACAAGCATCGCGCCGCGCCGCGCCGCGCCCGGCACGCCCCTCGAGGACCGGTCTGGGTCAACGCGGACGGGTGGCGCGTTGCCAGCGCCGGCTGCCTCCTCCGCTCTCCCCCCTCCCCCACCACGCCCCGGCGGTGGCGGCGGCGTCTCCTCGCTGAACCGCCCCACGCACTGCCAGCGCCGCCGGCGGGCAGTGGTGGGCGGTTGGGCGGCGGGCGGCGGGCCGTCGCAGGGAGTGGCGGGCAGCGAGGGGGCGGGGCGGGCAGGAAGGCACCTCTTCTGGTTCGTCTAGCCGCCTACCCGTTCCACACAGCCCCGGCCACCGCCCCCGATTAAAGAGACGGCGAGGGCGGCGGTGGCCGCGGCTGACAGCGGGGGGCAGTGGGTGGGCGACGGGTGGCGGGCAGCGAGAGGCGGACGGCAGGCGGCTCGCGGAGGGCGATGGGCGGGACGCGGCGGGGAGTGGGCGGTGGGCTGGGGGCGGCGGGGATCGGACGGCGGGCGGCGCAGTGTGAGGGGCGGCGATAGGGCGGCGGGGGCGGGGGTCGGACTGGGGGCGGCGGGGATCGAAAGGCGTGCGGCAGGTTGGCAGGTTGGGGGCGGCGGGGATCGGACGGCGGGCGGCGCAGTGTGGGGGCGGTGGGGGGGGGCGGCGGGCGGCGGGCGGCGGGTGGCTGGTTGGCGGGTTGGGGACGGCGGTGATCGGACGGCGGGCGGCAGGTTTGGCAGGCGGCGGGGAGCGAGCGGCGGGCGGCAAGTTTGGTGGGCGGCGGGGAGCGGGCGGTGCGGTGGCTGTCGGCGGGCGGCGAGTTGCGGGCGGGGGCGGCGGGCAGTGTCTGCTGGCTGCACCGGCCCCCGGGTGGCCCCACTTCGTAGCTCTTGCTCACCAGACAGCTCTACGCCCGAATTAAAGCAGCTAGGCGTCTGGGCACTTCGGAGATGGATGGTACGATGGAATGAGGATGGTGCTACACAGCACAGGCAATGTACGAAGCGTATTACAGAAACCTTTCGTCGAAATGCATCCTATGTTAAACAAAAGCAAAGAGACACACAAAAATAAATTTATAAAAATTACAAGAAAATCATAATAATATCATACGGCACTTATTATTGTATATTATTATCATTATCATTATTATTATTTTATTATTATTATCATTTATTAACGTTCTCAATAATGTTGGACATTACATAATACATAGGAATTCAGATTCAAGACGTATCACAAACAGTTAACACATTGTTTTGCTTCATAAAACCGCAGAATGAAATCAAATTTACATATAAGAACATTATTATTGCTATTCTTCATATTAGAGGTAAAAGTTATATTGTCTCATCTGTCAACTTATGTCCGAGATGACGTGGTGATTTATAATACTTCACTTACCCCAACGCAGTTTTTTCATACTTACATTTACTTCTTGAAAATTCACCTAACCGGGTTTTAATTGGTCTTTCTTTCATCGATGCCGAATTCCACTGTGATACTCGTGAGCTCAATTAAAAATACGAGACTGCGTGACCCAATTAAAAACAACAGAATATTTGTTGACTCCTCACTTTGTAGTACTTTATAATCTACCTCTTTACCCGTGTACTCTCTCCACATATTTTAAATCGTCTGAGACACTGAAACGCCGTTTCACGTAAACAATCATATACGTGTATTTTGGCCAGAGCTTGGAAGACATTTCTTTTCTGGATCATTTCACTTGCAGAAAATCTGTGTACTCTTGTTCTTTAAAAACTGGAAGTTTGTGTTTTTAAAACAGATGATTATAAACATTATTCCAATAAGCATTTATTACGTCTTGTTTCAGTTTGATTCAAAAGAAGAAACTGGAAACTTTTCACCGGCCGTTCCGGATATTTCCATCGTTTTTTTACGAATTCTTTGACATGAGTGTTTGACTCCAGTTTGAAAGCAGATTAAAACGAATTTTATAGATTAATTTTATTCTAGAATTATTCTGTTATTCCAATTATTCAATCTACTTTCATACCGTCTGTTCTGCTGTCCAGTTCTAACCATAAAGTACGACTTGATATCGTTATATGGCAATAAAATATGTAGCAAAGACCAGAAAATTGGATCACTTCGCCATGGCTCTCTGGTTCAGTTTGGAGAAATCCGCATCTCAATATCTCAAACCGATTAAATGATAGTAAGGATGTTCACGATAAAGCAACCATCCTGTATATAACCGATAAGCTATTTAAACATTTGAGATTACAAGCCTTTTAGTTGCCGCCTGACATTATTTTGTGACATGTTCACCAATGTTCTTCTTCATTCTATTATCCATCGCTACCTTATCAAGAACATGAACAGAACAAGTTGGGTGACTGGAGAACTTCGGTACTATATCTCACTCAAATCATGTTCCAAAACGATTTATTTCTCGAAGCATAGATACGGAGATAAAAGGTTATACAAACGGAGAGAAGCTAGCAAAAGCTGAACGGTTTCTTGTGCATAAACAAGTTTCATTCTTTGATTCAATTATCCTCCCTACATCTCTACGTAATATCTTCTCTCATATTTCGTAACCCAAACAGAGGCGCAACGATGAGTGAGTGAAGCTACGCGTTCTTACAGAAAACTATTGGAATTTTCTCCCGGAAGGAGCTGAATATGGCAAGAGTCAAAGAGGGGATTCACATGTATTATTAAACCTACTATAGATTTAAAATTTGTTTCTCCAATTATATTTGAATAAAACGTTTTGATTTAAAAAATGAAATAGTACGAAAATTAGTAGTGCTAAAAGAGAACGTACTTTCTCGCCCGTATTTCCACGCAAAATTTTCGAAAAATTCTACATGACCTTATTTCAAATTCTATCTTTAAGAAAGAAGATTTCTTTAAGGGAAAAATCTCTATTTTTAATATTTTAGTTGTAGGAAGACTCCGAAAAAAGGTTTATCTTTTCCAATTTTCGAAAAATCACGGTTTTCAACGAAAATGAAGCGTTTACCATTTGCTTAAACGTCCTTCTCACATTATCCAACAACAAAATTTAATAAAAAACGACGGAGCCATTTTTTTAAATTTGGAAAATGTTCCGGGAGCTTCATGTAGAGGATTCTCCAAAATTATAATCTCGGTTTCAAATTCAAGGGTCCGCGACATCAGCCAGATCGATTGGGGAATATCAGTTTTGGAGAAAATCGGTTTAGAAATCAGTTTTGGAGAAAATCGGTGGAGAAGAACGGTTTAGCTGCTAGCGTTGTTCACAGACGGACTGACAGACAGACAGACAGACAGACAGACAGACAGACAGACAGACAGACAGACAGACAGACAGACAGACAGACAGACAGACAGACACAGACAGACAGACAGACAGACAGACAGACAGACAGACAGACAGACAGACAGACAGACAGACAGACAGACAGACAGACAGACAGACGGACGGACGGGCAGACGGACAGACGATAAACAGACTTTTGGCCGTCATTCGAGTTTTCGCTATCAAAGACCCACAAAACATGGAGTCTGGCTACACCACGTGTTAGATCTTTTTTCTAAATTTAGCAACTGAATTTATCCACTTTATCGGTACCAGGGTCCGGAAATAATAGTTTTTCTGCCAAAAACTCCTCGTTTTTTCGCGCAGTATTACATAACTTTCTCTCTACTCCGTGGCGAGAAAGTAAAAAGCAAACAACAAAGCAATGATGGAATGACGCAGGGGAAACGGAAGAGCCCCGAGAAAATATGCCGCGAATCCCTGTGTCCTCCTCAAATTCCAAAGGGATTGCCCAGGTTTTTTTTAAAATTTATTTTTCCCTTGTTCGATTACAGACAATGTTTCAAGGTATTGAATACATTAACATAACTAATTCAAATAATAACCAATTGGTATATACATTAACTAAAGGATACAATTTAACTCATATCCTTTAATGTAACATGTATCCTTTAGTTAATGTATATATCAGTTGGTTATTATTTGAATTAGTTATATTAATGTATTCAATATATTGAAAGGTTCTGCCTGTAATCGAACGAGGATTAAATAAATTTAAAAAAAACATGGGCAATCCCTTTGGAATTTGCGGAGGACACAGGGATTCGCGACATGTTTCCTCGGGTTTTGAATCCCGGTACCAGGGGTTTGAGCAATTATGAATAAATGTGTTGATGAAATTGTTTCTTTATTGTTGCACTGCAGAGAAATTCCCAAACCTTGAGTGAAAGAAACAAACGTTCACACCGAACTATGCTTCAGCGGAGCGTTGTGTCCTCATTCAGAGCTTTTATCAGTGCCTGCTGGTATCAGTGGCGATGAAACCAATATCATCTATTCTTACACGATGATCGTGGACACCACAACATGCAAAACGAATGAGCATGGTCATGAATGATTGTTTTTATGCGGATGAGTCAGGAAAGGAATTTGTGCCATAAAACTCTTTATCATTCATCTGAATGGGAAATGATGCTAGTTTACAACAGTTCTCTCCGCTTGATGCAGTTACTGGAGGTAAGTTGTGTAGCAGAGGGATTCCTTGTGGTCATCAGCTACAAACTAATTAGAAATTCTCTTCCATTTATTATATTTAATTCTATAATGAAAAAGAATTGTGAATTGAATCCAATATTGAGGTTAACTTTGTTTAATTATGAAGAGAAATAAAATGGGGAATGTGGAAAAATTGTAAGTGTAATTTTCGAAAAATGCGGACAAAGAAAATGCTATTTTATCTCCGACTGCATTTTAGCTTGTAGGAATATTATGGATTATTATGAGAGTGTGCACAATATTATGGTGCTAATTCCTACATTCTTCTAATAGGGGTATTTTTTGTGTATTGTATTCGCTTGTACGAGTGTCAGGGCATAGCAACGGGCGTTTCGTATGCTGAGCGTTCGCCTGTCGCATCCAATCCTCCTGGCCCTTCGTTTCCTCATTTTTATCGGGCAGATGCCTCCCCGTCCATTTTCACTCGCCCACTGACCTGTCGCTCCTAAGCGTGCACACGGCCATCCATCGCCTGTCGAGCCGCCCAATAAACGGCAAGCGAGCTAATGATTTGCAGCGCGCCTTTCCGAGAACCCCAGCACGTAGGAGAGTTCCTACGATTCCTCCAGAGGGAAAGTGCTAGCGCACGTGCGAATATTATTTCTCATTATGACGTAAAGCATGTTTATGCCTTGGAAGTGCAATTACAATGTCATTTGAGTCGTAATATATTTTGAACTCCATCAGTTTACGAAAGAAATTATTTCAATTTTCCATTAATGTTTTAGGATAAATGCTCTACATAAAATTCGGTTGTCAGAAATGACAGGGATCTGCCAATGAATTAGGGTAGTATAATTTATCTGTAAAAGTATTCAACAAGACTTCATCACTACATAAATATGACACTTTCTTCTAGTTCCTTGTTTAACATGTCCATTGTAAACCAAACGGAGTTTTAAGGAGGATATGCGTATTTGTTTGTCTAGAAATTATTTTAGTAGGTAGATTTGATTTTCTTTATGAATAAAATGCAAGAGAATATAGAAAAGACATACAATATTCTAAGTGTTCGCTTATCCTGAGTATTAGAACTATCATCTTAATAATAATCTTACAGGTAATATTTTGTTCTTAAATTATACTTAGAAAAGCCCGCCAAAGCTCAAACTTAGAATAATAACGTTAAATAATAGAGAGTAATTAAATGAATTTGCGAATGAAAATGTTAAACAATATGATGTATTCTAGTATTCTTAAACGAAATATATAATGTTGCATTTTTGACACACCAAAGAGAATAGTTATCAGCGAGATTTAGAGAACTCGGACTAACTTAAGATTTATGTATAAGAAAAAACAAAAGTTTACTTGAAAATTTATTATTGTCTAAACGTTTCCAAGTAGTATTCGAAACGTGTAGTTGCTACAATTTTTGCATTGAAAATGTATTACAGACATTTGCTTTAATACCACCTCTGTAGCTTATCTAAATCTAGAACTAGATCTAGAGCATGTTGTCTCTGGTTTGCCCACATGTCCTCTATCCCTCCGAAAGGTCACTCGGAACAAAATAGTCACCGACTGCCGCCTAGATCAGGTCCGGGTTGGGTGCCTAATTAGCTTTTCATAAACGTTATCCGGAGTCTCTCTTCAACATTACCATCGCCACAACTAGCAACGCCATCCAGTGGAGTAGCTACTGCTAAATAGACCGGACTCGCTTAAATTATGCAAACTATTTAAAAAATTATAATCAGGGTGTGGAAACAAGTTCAGAGATGCGGTGATAAGTTAGAGCAAAGATGTTTACGTCATTACGCCGTTTAGATCATTACGTCAGCAACTGGCACAACAGATGGTGTCAGAATTGATAGCAAGAAGAATGCTATAGTTGCAATAGTGATATTGGCAGCTATGGAAAGTTCATCAGGTTCCCATACCGTTTTTGATCTTCATGTGACGAGAACCTCGCTGCAGCATAGAAATGGAAAAATAGTTCCTGAATTACATTTGAACGGATATGGTTTACAAAGTTTTCATCATGAGAACATCGTCAAATTTTTATTATTCAATTACTCACAACTATACCTCTTCGACCGTAGTCGTTATTTATCGTAAGACTTTGAATTGCTAGGGGACGCTGTAATGGCAATTGCTACACAGCCGGACGAACCTCATCGCGGACTGGTATTCCCATGCACTACACTACCGCACGAGTCCGGAGACCTGTAGGGCGCGTAGAGCTTGTCACGGGTGAGGCGGTGCCCCGCCAATGAGAGATACCTGGTTGGGAAAATCCTTTTATTTTCTCAAAGAAGAAGCGATCGACGGGAAGTCGATGTTACGTAACTGTGACCCTGTCACCGCCAACGCAACCACCTCCGTTCGTCTCTCCGGACACGGCTCAGCCCTCTCTGCCACCGCTGTCGTCTCCGACCCTATCCCCGCCACCACGTCCTATACCACCTCCGCCTCCGCTTCCGCCTTCGCCCCCGCTTCCATCATTGCCACCGCTTCGTCCACGACCACCGCCAACGCCGCCGCCACAGCCACAACCTCGGCAATCACGGCGTATTCCTTCACCGCAACAACTGCCGTCTCCTTTCTGCGACGTTGCAGCCACCTCCGCTCCCGGCGGCGGGGCCGGACTTCGAACCGGTTTTGTCTTCTGCGAACCGCGTTGAACCGGCGCGCGGCGGAGCAGGGCGGAGCGGGGCGGTGCGGGCGGTGCTGGGTGGAGCGGGGCGGGGTGGAGTGGTTCGGGGCGGGGCGGAGCGGTGCTGAGCGGAGCGGGCGGTGCGGGGCGGTGCGGTGCGGTGCGGGCGGGTGGAGCGGGGCGGTGTGCGGGGTGGAGCGGGGCGGTGCGGGGCGGTGGAGCGCGTGGTAAAGTGGAGCGGACGGAGCGGGGCGGTGGGCGGGGAGGGGTGGTGCGAAGGGCGGGTGGGTCGGGCGGACGAAGCTGGGCGGTGCAGGGGCGGTGGGCGGGGCGGTGCGGTGGTGCGGGACGGTGCGTGCGGGCGTGTGGTGCGTGGCGATGTGGGTGGTGCGGGGCGGGGTGGGGAGGTGCAGGGCGGGGAGGGGGTGGGGCGGACGGAGCGGGCGGACGGGCGGGGCGGGGTGGGGCGGGACGGGGCGGGGTGGGGTGGGGCGGGGTGGGGCGGGGTGGGGTGGGGCGGGGCGGGGCGGGGCGGGGCGGGGCGGGGCGGGGCGGGACGGGACGGGGCGGTTGCGTGTCAGTTCCGTTAGAGCTCTGCAGCCTCCGCTTACTCATCCCTGGGAGAGCGTTGGCGCCGGATGCGCGGTCCGCTCCGATGGCCGCGTGCTCCGCCCTTCGCCGGCGTCAGGTTTGCCATTAAACTGCGAACTATTGCTGCCATCAGGCTTTATCCCCCACGCAGGACGACCAATGCTTCTGCCTGTTTGTCCTGCTTCTCTTTCCCTCTCCCATTTCTTTGGCTCCACCTTCTTCGTTTTCTTCTCCTCTTTCATCATTATTTTTACACCCTAAAAATCTTGAAATATACTTATGTATTTATGTAAATATGTATTTATAATCTAAAAGTTCTGAAATATGCACTTTAATATGCAATTAAAATAAACAATATTCGGTTTCCTCTATAAACCTGTTTTGATAAAATTCAGGACAAGCACCTTCGGATTGAAAAGATATATTTTGGTGCATCCTAAGGACATCGGATAAGATGACCTACTAACATTTTCATTTTTTAACGTCAAAACACACTGAAGAATTGTGCGTAAAATATGGGAGTGTAATGCAACCTGTGCACATTTTCTTTTCTTAAGAGTAGGATTTTCCCATAAAAATCCTGCTCTTACCAAGTAGACGCGATGAGTGAAGTACTGTTTTCACGTGTATTATTTGACCGTTTTAATTGAAATCCCTTTCAGGCAAAGGTTTTCTGACAGTCGGAGATAGCTACAGTGTAAACATCAACTCAGCCACTTTTGATGTTAACAGTGGCTATAAGTAATCTTATGCTTCAACTTCTCTAAATGTAGTTGTACTTCTAAGTTATCATTACTAATATAATGATTTACAAATACACCTTATTCTCTAAAATTACTACAAGATATACTAAAATTAATACAATATTATTTTCAGTCTTTATTATAATTGAACTTACCTTTCACACTCTCCTTTATCTCTCCATATTATGGGCAATGATTTCTGTTTCTGACAAAAAAGGCATCCTGGAGTGGGGACTCGTGCTTAGGTTTCACAACCCTGATAATTGAAAACATCCTTATAATATGTTAGAAATATACATTTTCCATTTAATGACATTCAATATTAAAGATATTACGCCAATATATATATATATATATATATATATATATATATATATATATATGTGTGTGTGTGTGTGCGCGTGTGCGTGCGCGTGCGCGTGCGCGCGTGCGTGTGCGTGTGTGTGTCTGTGTGTGTGTATGTAAAATAATTTCGAAATCAAAGAGTGACAGACGAGCGCTCTGTTCTGTGTCTCGTGCGCTCCTAGGCAGAGCTGCATGTCGCGCATTTAAACTCTTGTACATCGTTTACTCTTTGACCGCGCATCCCTATGCATCAACGTAAGGGACCCTGTTGTTTTCGCACCGCAAGATGCTACCGGCTTTCAGCACAGGGGTCCCGTCGCAGGACACGACGCGCCGGCGCAGTGTCCGAGGGGAATACCAATTTTCTGTCTTCGTCTGAAACTAGTTGCAACTTAATGTTATGAATTTCGCATGTTATTGAAAGTACACATGTTCAGTCAATTATTGACGGTTTGAATGCATTATATAATGACGTTTCGGGAATTTATTTTCATTTGACGGTAGGTTTGTTGATTCAAAGTATACATTTAATATGTCCTTTTTGTAAAGTTGGCCGTTCTGGAAGAAAGTCCTTCTTTCTCTCCTTCTTCTGCACACGGTGTGTGCAGTGGTCTTCCTGCCAACACTGGCAGTTATTCTGCGAGCGTCGTGACTACTAATTTATGTGGAAGATCTTTCATGATTGAAATATAATCATCACCACTAATAGCAGCGATAACAATAAATATCATAAAATGAATTAGTAAAAAATGTGTCCAAACAATAGTGCTTCATGAAAAGTACTGGAGTGCGATCATCGTATTTTCAAAACGTAGTTCGTTTTTGTTTTGTATAAATTCTATTACCGGCAATTCTCTCTATGCAGAATTAATACAAAAATTTGTGTTCCACTGGAAATAAAAGCCGTAACCATGAGCGCGGGAGGTGAACGTACCTGACACTACGCATAAAACTGGTAAGTAATGTTTCAGTATAGACTTTTATTAAACTTAACTTTTAAATAGTTTACTTGGATTGATAAAGTTTTATTATATATTAGTTCTGAATTTTGGAAATTAGAAATCCGTCTTTCGATGGAAATGCAAACCCCAGTTTGTTGGGGAACACCCTGTCACTGTATCCTACGAAAATTTTGTGAACCTCCCTATCATTGTGTGTTCTCAATAGTTTATCTTGAGTTGCTATCACCATCGCTTCGGATTCTGGCATTAAACCTCCACTTTTTATTTCGTAAACGATCAGTCTTTGTTTGTATGTAAACCTTATACTGCATTCTTTATAGAAATTATCCACGGTGTGGTTGTCTCTCCTCGAATTATTTAACAGTTTTGTGTGTCAAATTTCATGTGAGCAGTTTTTAGGTTGTGTTTAGGTTGTGTTATTCGGCGTGTCTTGCATAACATTTGCAAGGCACGCCTGCATTATTTCTTTGCATCTGCAGTGCATCTGTTTTCACTCTTTCGGTCAGATTTAACGAGCAGCAAGACAGAAATAACTTGTCACCAAATATTTGTTTCTGTGAGTGTTACAGACATGGTGTGAGGGCAAACAAAACGTGGTTTGCGGTAACTGAAAACTATTTTCTCAACGACCTTTTCTCTGAACGTAAACAACTCATCCCCGAACTATTGTGTGTCCATTGTGCCGAGCGCCGTCTTTTTCTTTCTCTCTATATATTTCTCCACCCTTACTTGGGCTTTCATCTAAGGAAAAAGAACGTCTAAAAATAAGGGGGGATTTTTTAAGAACACATTTTCGATGGAAAATTCACTGGCAGTACTAGGAACGTTTTTGTTATGCAATACAAAGAAGACGTCATTGTACATATATCTGTAAGTAAAAAAAGCGACAAAATTTTAATAATATAGTTGCGGTCGAAAATTCATTGGCAGTATTTTGCAGTTTTTATTACTGCAACACTCTCATTACTATTCGTATTTAGAAATTCCGTATTTTTCTCGTATCCGTAGTTCTTTCAGTCGATAAAGAATGTAACAAGTGTTCAATTCAATACTGGAATCATACAAAAATGAAATGCAGTATGATAATATAGCGTAATAAAATTAATAATAATAGAATATAACGTAACTAATTTATTGAACACTATTTATAGTTTATTCAATTTTTATAGAAAAGAGGGACGGGAGGACATTTTGTAGTAACAGAGGACCCTGCTCTTAAATTGATGACAGTTGGCATCACTAACTTTCAGACTTAATGCTCAATGGAAGCGAAACTTAAACGTAAACGTTACGCATATTATTTGATGGAGATATTCAGATTGATGAACATGGGCATAAACATAGCACGCACCCGTGAAAATTCGTGTTAGCCAAAAATTCATGTTTACGTTGACGCGATTTTAGAACAAAGGCCTATCGTACAGAGCAGAAATGTTCAGAGAAAGTTCATCGTGTTTGTTAGAATTCAATGTTATTTCTAAGAGAACAAATTGCACTTCAACATCATGGCTTATAAACTGTTAATCACTGCCTTACGTAAGTAATTATTGTCATTGTGTCGTCATAATTTCTTTCACTTTACGTATTGTCAATTACAAAATTCCTATATTGAGTAATTTATTGAGTCGATAGGTTATCATGAGTGGCGATGTTCACGTTATTGGGAAAGAAACGACCACTTTAAAATTCCAGGTCAACGCCGTGATGGTGAATGAGCGTTTGTGGCCCACCGCCTCGGAAGTTCGCATCCAGTGGCGCGTGGCCAGCGCCCCGCGGCGGCGCCTCCGGCCCGGAAGGGGGGCCTCGGGCGACGAATGTTGGCGACGGTCGATACGCGCCCTTCCGGCGCCCGCCTTCCGGCTCCACGCGCCCCTCCCCCCCGCTCCGCCGGACGCCCGGCCACGGTCCTGGCACACAGACCTCTCTCTGTTTCTATCTCGCTCTCTCTTTTTTCTCACTTCTCTCTCTTGCTCTCTCTCCTCTCTTTCTCTCTCTTGCTCTCTCCTCTCTTTCTCTCTCTTGCTCTCTCTCCTCTCTTTCTCTCTCTTGCTCTCTCTCCTCTCTTTCTCTCTCTTGCTCTCTCTCCTCTCTTTCTCTCTCTTGCTCTCTCCTCTTCCTCCCCTCCTCTTTCTCTCTCCTTCTCTTTCTCACTTCTTCTCTCTCTCCTTCTCTTTCTCCTCTCTCTATCTTTGTCTCTTTCTCCTCTCTCTATCTTTGTCTCTTTCTCTCTCTCCTCTCCCTTTTTTCTGAAAAATTCTAATTAGTTTGATTGATTAGTGATTCTGGGCGTGTCAACAGCTAAGGCAATTCCCGTCAACTGCCGAGGTCAAGTGCCGTAAGTGTAGTGCATGCTTTATCGCAGGAGATGGCGGTGATCTTCACTCCCACTGGATGGTGAGGTCCGGCGCCGATCTACCGTCGCGGGGTAACGGGGTTTTCCCCAACCAAGTATCTCTCACCAGAAGGGCGCCGCCTCCCCGGGACAAGCTTTAAGCTCCCGGCCGGTCTCCCTGAATTTGTAGAAGCATAGTGCGTGTGAGTGTGTAAAAGGGGGTGAGGGCAGGAGAAAGGAGAGGATTGCACGCGGTCCGTGGCCCGTTTGTTTGGAGATGAAGTGAATGGGGACCAAGGAATGGGAGAGTTGTTTAGAAGAAGTGGAGGAGGATTGTTATGGTGCCGGAGTGTGAACATTTTTGCGACTGATTTTGAAGGATTGAGCATGATTCTCTAATTGGTAGTCCATTGTTCGATTTGGTGCCGGTTTCTCGGAAGTCGGTCAAGGAACTGTGTTTATGAATCGAGATGTGGGTATGTCGGCGGTAAAAATGTTAAAGAGTGTTGGGGAAAAAGGAGAGCGTTAGGGAATGCCTGCTAAAATGGGACGAAGTTTAGAAAGGTGTGTCTGAGTTTTTACTGAGAATGAACTATCTGATAAACTTTGGATAGTTGAAAGGAGTTAGAGTTTTCCGAGCTTTCGAAACTTATATAGTAGACCATTATGCCAAATTCAGTCGAATGCTTGACTCACATCGAGAAAGGTTTCTATGGTGTGATGCCCTTTTGGAAACCCGAAATGAATGAAGTCTGCTAATCTCAGTTGATGGCAAGAGGAATGTTTAAGAACAAAAACAAATTGTTGATAAGGAATTATCTTGGACATTTTTAGGAAAGAAAGTCTTTTTTACAATAGAACAATCAGTAAAAGATTGAATTACTAATCAGAATTTCACACTGTATTTGAAAACGGTATTATTAAAAAAAAGGCTAATACCAGCATTTTTCAGTAATCAACGTAATTTCTGCAACAAAAATATTACACAAACAAATATTTGAAATACCAGCTACGCGTCACCAATATATCGACATGTAAACTGATTCCATTCAGTTTCTACATACTGCGAATACCCTACGCAATTTTTGCATTCATTTTTGAACCAAAAATTGGATGGAAATTGTATCGTGTAAATCGAGTTTTAAATGTATTTATTCTGTTAATCTACCTGGTTCTGAGTCGCCATACATATACATTGTGATCAATGATATCGAAAAAGCGTTGTGCTCCAGTAATAATATACGCGCACGTTCTCTTGAGCCCCCACTCATTTACTAAAATTCGTTGAATTAAGAATAATTGTTAGTGACGAGCTTGTTGGGAAATGATTTCTCCCGTATAATAAAAATTATTTTGCAAATAAAACCGAGCTACAGATTTGATATGATAGTCTTATTGTTGAAATAACCGACCTCCTCTCATATGTAGCGAAATGACGGCTCAAGAAAACGTGCACTGATAATACTTACGACTGAGTGACACGAGCGTTGCGTTGTCGCGCGTTAAGTAACGCGCGTCGTAGATTAATACTGTATCTTATGTGAAACGACACACGAGCGCTCATGGCCGTTTCACAAAAGATATAGAGTTAAACTTCAACGCGTTACTTAACGCGCCTCAAACGCCCGTCAACGCAACGCCCGTGGAACATTATGACTTCACCTTTCCTTCCTCTATGCGATATGTACTTTCGCGCATGCTTAGTCCAAGTCAAACTAATGTAGCTTTCTGAGTGGAGAAAATGGCCGAGCACGATGGATGCCCTGAAGGGCGGATGTGTCCCTGGAGAGACTTACGCGTAATCACCCTGAAGGTTATTTCAGAGAACGGAGTGACGTCTTTGTAGTCAAGCCTTTGAGTTCGGCTTCAACGAACTCCAGTCCGACTAAAAAAAAAGACGTGGATTCCCCGAAAGAGAAAAGAACGTTATCAATATTCATAGAACGTGTCCTCGTTCGTCCGGACGTAAGGCGCCTTCGAGGAGGAGCACATCAGCCCTTTGCTGTTCGGGCGCCGCGCACCGCCCTCTAGAGACGGGCTGCCTGCCCTGCTGAATGTCAGGCTCAACAGTTGGCAGGCGGAGCGCGACGGGCCGCGCTTAGTATTCGCCGGCGAGGGCCGGCCTTCAGCGAACAGGCGTGAACATTCCCTACTCAACGACATTCCGTTTTATATTGGTCGGGCCCAGTGGAAGTGTGTTTACGTTTGAACTTTTTCTGACGCAACATTTGCAATGAGATGTTGTCGAACAAGTTGAGAGGACAGATACTCGGGTTTCCTGGTTAGTTTGGAAATATTAATTAATTAGATTTAGTTCATGGATTACGAGGGGGTCAAATATTACTCTCATTCATTAAGCGAGTATTTTGTTCCTTGGAAGAGCAGATGTTCTCTATTGCTCTCGTACCGGGAGCGATAGCTCAGTGCATCAACTGATGTCACTGCAGCGCCTCTGACCGAGAGATCTAGGTTCGAGTCCTGACGGCGGCAGGATTTTCGACACTATCTTTTCAGCTAGGTCGAATTCAGTCACAGTCTGGAGGAGAATTCTGGCGCCCGGCTGCTCTGATCAGTAGTTTTCCGTCTTTTTTCCGATCAACACCAGGCGAATGCTGGAGCAGTACCCTACCAAACGGGTCACGGTCCGCGCGCGATAATTCCTTCCTCTTCCTTGTCCTATCCTCTCACCTTACACACACACACACACACACACACACACACTAACATGCACTCCACTACCACATATTCTGGGCGACCGGTCGGGAGCTTGGAGCTTGTCCCGGCTGGGGCGGTGCCCCGCTGGTGAGAGAGTCCTGATTAGGGGGAAATACCACTAGCCGACGGTAGGTCGGCGCCGGATCTTGTCATCCAGCGGGGGAAGATCACCGCCATCTCACGAGAAAAAACATGCACTACACTTACTGGACTAATGACCAAAGCATTTGACGCGTCCGGAAACACGAAAAAATCAATCAATGAATCAATCTATTTGTCTCATGCATGTATAGAGTATTTTATTCCCTGGAGGATCAGATGTTCTCTATTGGTCCCATGCATGTAGGGAGTGTTTTATTTCCTGGAGTAGCAGATGTTCTCTATTGGTCTCATGCTTGTAGGAAGTATTTTGTTCCCTGGAGGATCAGATGCTCTCTATTGGTCTCATGCATGTAGGGAGTGTTTTATTCCCTGGAGGAGCAGATGTTATTTGTTGGTCTCATGCATGTAGGGTGTCTTTTATTGCGTGGAAGAGCAGATCTCAGTGGAATAAGAGATCCAGCGCCGACCTACTCGTCACCTTGTGGGGATCCCTTTCTCCAGGTACCTCCCCTCAGTAGCACCCCCATGCGGGTCCTGCACCATGCTCTGCACGCTGGACTGGTCTCCTGACATGTGTGATTGTATAGTGCATGCATGCGGGCAACTATGTAAGTGTATGTTAATGGCAGATACGGGAACAAGGCACAGGAAGGAAAGCACGAGATTTGTAATGGTTTAGCCCATTTTGATGGAAAATTAATTCGGATTCGTCCCGTTTTCATCGAAAGTTAATTCGCCCTGTTTGATTGTAAAAAATGGAACACTACCAATCAGAGTAGCTGCTAGAATTCTTCTCCAGTCTGTTCAATCCGACCTAGCTCTGTAGATAGCTAAAAACGCGACGTCATGCGGACTTGGAGTGTAGAAGATTCTAGTCAAAGATGCTGCAAAGGCAACATGCCGTTAAGCTACCACAGTCGATATGATTATTTTTTTCTATTTATCCATTATATGCCCCGTAAAGGGCAACTGGTCTCGGCGCCGTTAGAACCCGGGGTTGCTAGTCGGTCACCCAACCAGGCACCCGCAATGGCTCGAATTCGCTTAACCTTCATGAATTCACTTTGTTACCAAATTCGGCTAACGACGACGATTTCGCGGTCATGGCCTTTTCAGTAGAACGATCTCAGCATTCGCCTGGATGGCCGAGGGAAACCACGAAAACCTAAGCCAGGATGGTCGGTACGGGAATTGAACCCGGGCTTCCCGAATGCGAAGTCAGCGCGCCACGCCCTGAGGCATGTCGCTCGGTCGATATGATTATACAGAAGTACATGGTTGGAGCTGCACCGAGAATGAGCAGGGCTGTTTTCCGCTTCTGCAGATTCCTGCAGGCTGCTTGTTATGCCGAGGCGCCGACACCCGTTCATATCTCCAGCAACTTCCAAATGTCATGCTCTGCTTTCACCCGCATCGCAACATCGTCTGCGGGCGCCAATCACTTGCTTAGCTGCGAACTTAAGCCGACCGAGTTGCGCACAGGCCGAGGGCTTGATACTTCCTAGACTTTGATCGTAGAGAAATAGCTGAAGACATTTTGATTTGAAGAGCAGAATATATTCAATAAACACTCAGCTCCTTAAAACTTTTTCTTTTAAGGCAATTCTATATTTTTATATTTTCGATTTCGATTAACTGAAAACGGGATTTGATAACGCAAATGACCAGTGCTTCCCAACTACCCTTAACTCTCAGAGAGCTTTACAGAAAGGACAGTAATTCCAGCACTTGGTTAATTCGTATGCCGAATGGGCGGCCGTTGTTAGAGGAATCTTTAAAAACTGGAGAGTGGTGGCGCAATTCTGGCTTCGGATTCGGATCCAGCGCGTCGACATACATAGAGAAATGTTTCAAGTCTTTGTGTCTGACAGCAATCCCTGAAAACCAAAAATAGTGTCACGGTGGTTTTTCGCGATAAACAAGTTGGAGAGTGGTGGCGCAATTATGGCTTCGGATTCGGATCCAGCGCGTCGACATACATAGAGAAATGTTTCAAGTCTTTGTGTCTGACAGCAATCCCTGAAAACCAAAAATACAATGTTACGGTGTTTTTTCGCGATAAAAAACTGGAGAGTGGTGGCGCAATTCTGGCTTCGGATTCGGATCCAGCGCGTCGACATACATAGAGAAATGTTTCAAGTCTTTGTGTCTGACAGCAATCCCTGAAAACCAAAAATACAGTGTCACGGTGGTTTTTCTCGATAAACAAGTTGGAGAGTGGTGGCGCAATTCTGGCTTCGGATTCGGATTCACCGCGTCGACATACACAGAGAAACACGTGAGAAGTCTTTAGTTCTGACAACTTTTTTTATTTTGTGTACTTGAGTAATTTATTAATCAAGGGCGTTATTAGAGTTCTAATGATCGTGCGGCTACTAAAAGTCCGATGACCTATGACCCGCGGGCTCTTTGTCCCCCGAGATCATTAGAACCAGATAACGCCATAACAAAGTCATACAAGATTTTATTTTTATCGAATTTTAATGATTCGGGTTTACTTATTTACTAATTAACTAAATGTTAACTTGACTCGGGTTGTCTTTACATATTTCATCTCATAATTCCCTTCACAAGAGAACATGTAGCACTCATCACGATCCTTTCGATCCTGGTAAGTTATGCAGTATATATCGAGCTCCGTATCGAAGGAAAAAAACAAGTAATAACGTATCAGCAAAAATTTAATAATATTTTTTTATCTTGCCCACATGATTTTTTAAACATCTACGAAACACACAATAGAAAAAGAGTGAAATGAAAAAAATATTAGGCTTGCCATGAATTATACACACACATTTCTACACTATTGAAATATTTTGACTATACAGATGCCATTATTTTTCTTAGAAATTATTTTTGTAGATGATGAAATTCGTTTTCTGTGAATTTATATCAGCATGCATTGCATTAACATTCACAGAAGAGCACTCTTTGAAGTCTTGAAGGCTTCGACACAGCTGTGGCGCTAATCATAAAATGAGATCAGCGCACTGCGGTAGACAAAGAACAGCTTAGTAGCGTAGTCGGCATTTCAAACAACAGCATTACTCACAACAGGTTGTGAACCGAGAATCAACTCTAATTACTTTGGCCTCCTTCACTCGTGTAGTAGTTGGCAGTTAATTTATTATAAGAAACTATTCATTCATTTTTATTTGATGTGTGAATTAGAATTGATGTGTTTGTGTTTCTGGAAGCTTTGAGAAAGAACTATCATAAAACACTTTTCTCCGAACAGTTATATCTGATCTAATGGGGAAGTACCTTTGCACTAATTACAGTGATTAAACCAGAACACTCGTCACTATGGGGAGCACGTGGCGTAATGGCTAGAGCACTCGCCTTTAGCCTCTCGGGCACGGGCTCGCTCCCGGCCGGTCCATAAGGAATTCCCAGGGGATCTTCACTTTTTTCCGTTTCCCCTGTTACGTTCGAACTAATTTTTTTGTTGATGTAAACGAGGTCGCTAATGATCAAGTTAAAAGCGACTTAAAAAGTTATAGGTGTATATACTAATAGGTATATGATTTTTTAATCAGATTGTTAGGCACTGATTTTATAACTGATACTAAAGTTATGTAAATTTATGTAGTCGCTGAAGACCAATGCTCTCGATGCGACTCAAATAAATTAAAAGACAAAGATAAAATTAATTTAACTGATTCTTGTATTGCTTATTCTTACGCAAATGTTTCACTTTAAAGTCATTCTTCCCTTTATTGTCGATAATGAAAGGACGTTTATTTCATTATCTGTGAAATTCTAGTGCGACAAAAAATATATCCAATGATGACAATGGAGCTTTGAGAGGGAGTTCGTGGATATATTGGTTTGCAGAACTCGTGAAGTGTCAAGCTAATCATGCACATACTATGCGTGTGTAAATCGAATCTTTTACATTTCACGTGATAAAAGATTTTCAAGAAAAATTGTATTGGAGGATAAGAATTCTCTTTTCTCAATTTGAAGGGGAGTGATAGAATAAAAATATAAAAATTTTTACTACTTTTTTGGTGCTTGATAGTAGCAATAAATGAATCAAAGTTAATATGATTAGACTATGTTAGAAAATGGACAGATTACGCTTCAAATGAGTTTTTATGCGAAAATAGATTATACCAATGAATTTATTATTCTTTAAATACACACCTATTTACACGTGATAAAAGTCATATTTGCCTTCCAAATGTCATTCGAACGATTAACACATTTGTTTTCCTCAGCTATTCCTTTCCATCAGCTGGTCCACTGGAGAGGCAGAAACTGCCTGGTGAAATTAAATTCCAGACAATTCCTCCTTCGGACGACGCAAACAAAGCGGCCTTTTAAACGACGAGGGCGGTCGTTCACTTCAGCCTCTTTCGACTGCCGCCCCGCCCCGCTCCGCCCCGCCCTATCCAGGCCCGTCCCGCTCCGTCCCGCTCCTCCCCCTCCCCGCGCCCGACAGTACTACTCCGTCCCGCCCCCTCCCGCCCCGTCCTGCCCCCTCCCGCCCCGTCCTGCCGTCCCGCCGGGTTCCCGCCCCACCCCTTCCTCCCGCCCCGCCCCCCCGCTCTCCCTCCAGCCCCGCCCCTCCCCGCCCCGCCCCGCTCCCTCCCGCCCCGCCCCCTCCCGCCCCGTCCCGCTCTCTCCCGCCCCGCCCCGCTTCCTCCAGCCCCACCCTTCCCCGCCCCGCCCCGCCCTGGCCCCTCGCCCTCCTCCCTGTCCCCCGCCTCACCCAACTCCGCCTAGCGCCGGCCGCGTCGCGCCACCCCTCTCTCCCCGCTCCGCCCCTCCCCACTCCTCCCCTCCCCACCCCTCCTCCTCCCCTCCCCACCCCTCCTCCGCCCTCCCCACCCCTCCCTCCCCACCCCTCCCCTCCCCACCCCTCCTCCGCCCCTCCCCGCCCCGCCCCATGCCCCCTGCCATCTGTGCCGCGCGGCCCCGCGCCGTGCGCTCCGCCCATGTGACGTCAGCGATGATGTCACGCCTCCTCGCGGGCGTTGCTGCCTGCCTCCGCGTGACGCCGCCGGTTGCGAATTGCGCGCCGCGCGGCCCGGCTGATTACCGAAGCCCGCAGCTGGCTGGAATCTCTTGATTGCACTCCGCAGCGTTGAGCATTCCGTCTGGGAAGACGGACTTTTTTGTCTTTTGCGGGAGAGATATTTAGAGGCAAAAATTGTGAAAGAAACTAGCAGTCTCTTACATACTTTCTCGTCTTATTTGTAACTTTTGCAGTTTTTGAAAATTCAGAGAACGAAAAAAATGAGACCTACCCCAGTTTTTAAGCGTCGTTAGCTCTAACGTAGAAAAAATGTTGCGTTTATGAAACAAAAATTGCCTTTACTTGAAGCCAAAATTATGTGAAAACTACTCGTGTGTCCAAAAAATTGTTCATGACTTTTTTTAAAGTATGTATTTTTTTTTAGAACCGATTTAATTTAAGAAAGTTTTCTATCATTAATAATGTACTTTTGCATTGTAACTTTGTTTAGTTTTCGAAAATATACACAAAATTTATCCAAAATGAGAAAAGCACTACTTTTTTACCGTCCTTCCCTCTCGGCCGATATTTTTTAAAAATACTTTTGGGGACTTGTGTTATTTAAAAAATTATTTATACTACTTCATGCCACATTTCGCTAAAACTATTCATATTTTTGTATATTTTCGAAAATGTGGATATAGCCTATTTATATTTTCGAAAAACATGGATTCTGTTTAAGCAATGTGTTAGAGGAAGTGATTTACTACACACTTGTATAGGAATAATATTTATCCACTTTTTCGATATCAGGGCCCGACATTACAAGTTTTTCAAGCAAACGATCTCCAATTTCGCCGCAGCGTTTTAATACTTTTTCTGCACTACGTAAGTCGTAGTAAGGCGAGAAAGTAAAAGTTAGTGGTTACAACTTAGTACGGACTTTCTCGTATTAATCGCAATGGTTCCGTAAAATTGTAATTATTATATTGCGAAATATGTGTTACTAATTTTTCAGTTGTCTTTCGAGAAACTGTGTGGACAAAAATGCTCAACACACATCACACTATGTCTTAATACTTTATCACTATTACACCCGCTTGATAAGGGAAATTTGCATTGTTCTTGCGTACATATGCGTACTAATGTTTCCAGCAATGGTGAACCTATTTATCTGAAGGGCTTTCAAGGGAATCCGTTCCGACGCTGTATAAATTCTTTAAATTTAATTGAACGCAAATGCAATAAGAATCATTTTCTCACAATAAACGTATCTTTTATGATTCAAATTACTTTTCAGTTAATGATGCCGTAGTTTTCGTCCCTGTAATATCAATATTTCTTTGATCCCGGTGAATAAGCTCATAAGTCATAAACACTTAGTTTTACAGGAGAGCAAAAAACAACGCATATTTAAATTACATCATGAATTAATGATATTCAAACAAAACTATTGTTGTGTATGTTTTGTTTGAATATCATTCATTCCTTATTTGTAGTATTAGTTTAAAGCTGTTTTTGCTCCCCTATAAAATTAAGTTTTTTTGACTTATCAGCTTATTCACCGGGATTAAAGATTTAATTAGTGTATTTTATAAAATTACGTTTTTCCTTCATGTTTTTCATATTTTCTAAATATTTGAGACGGCCTAATATTATATCCGAAATCAGATTTTCAGACCTCGAACTTATAGCAAGATAATCTGCTGAGAAGGTTCTTCACGGAGTTGCAGAATGATTATTATCCTGAATGTCAAAAAATGCAACGAATTTTTAGTTAACTCAAATCGACAAATCGTGGATTCAAATGTTGAATATAGTTGTCTTTAAAATTAAGTAATTATATGTTTGCAATCACCGTTTATCAACCCTTCTAAGCAAAATGAAAAGCTCTTGTTAAAGTGAAGACTCTCTTCTTTGAAGCAATCCGCAATGATAAACTCTATTTTACTTGGAGTTACGAGTCAAAAGCTGTCACGACTTGATGAATTTGCAGCAAATAAAACGAGACTGCGATATGTTGAAACTTGTTTACCCAGTCATTTTACAGCATTTCTGTCTAATCCATCATCATTACGATTTTATTCGGCACTCGCTTACACAATTTATTGTGAAATCTTTTGTGGAAATATTCTAGAAGCTGGATTTTACATCTGGAATTTATTAACGTCTCCAATATTAGCGGAACAATACATTACAATGATTAGTAAATGGTTTACAATCACTATTTCCTCACTTTACACAAGAAAATATTGCTATATTGTATCAGCTAGCGGATGGCAGTATTGATGTAATATTATAAAGAAAATTGATAAGATATTCAATCAACAAATATCAAAGCTACATTTGTATTTCATTAATTAAAAGAATATGTAATTTAGGAACTCAAGAGGTTTAAAAAATAAGCACCAATATTTTCTCTCGCGAAGCTTAAGGGAGATAAAGAAATAATTTGGATTTAGAATTGGGGAATAGAAAGCAGGGAAAAATTTAATATACTATTTTCATTTTTTGCGTTTCTCGGCAGGTAATAGCAAGGAATTATAATAACTGTTAAAATATTTATATTATAATTGTCATAACAAAATCAATATTTATGAATATGAGCCGTCTATAGCTTCTATAGCCGTCTATGATCGTCATAAATCGTCTTATGTTGAAAAGGTTACTTATTTCGGATGGTTAAATTCTAACAATGAATTGACTGCAACAACGTTGGTATATCTTTTTCAATCAAATTGATACTATCAATCATAAGAATAGCAGATGCATGTAGGAAAATATCTGAATTACTCTGCAGAGATGTGGATTCTCTTCCAATTTCCTAAGATTGACTTTGAGTTTGTTTTCACTGACTCATCTCCCACGAGGGAAACCTTCCTCTTTTTGAAACGCTCTGCGAGGGAATTTAGGACCTCGACTGTATTCCAGTATTCTGGCAACGTTCAGTAAAAAGGCTTTGATCATACCATTTGCTTCCCACTATGGCAGTAGGTAAATGCAGTTTGGTGAAGAATAAACCCCAATGATCATCCTCAAAAGTCCGAAACAGTTGATTTGCTCTTATTAAGGCTCTAAATTATAATAATTACAATAATAATAATAATAATAATAATAATAATAATAATAATAATAATAATAATAATAATAATTATTATTATTATTATTATTATTATTATTTAATAATCAATTGTTAATTACCTTAGAACATCGGGAAGACCGGTGGCTCAGGCCACCAATTAATGGCATTACAATGCCTCTGACCGGGAGATCCTACGTTCGAGTCCCGACGATGGCAGGGATTTTGACACTAGTTTGTCAGACAGGTCGAATTCAGCCGCTGCCCGAAGGGGAATTCTAGCGGCCGGCTGCTCTAATCGGTAATTTCCCGAGGTTTCTCCGATTAAAACCAGGCGAACGCCGGTTAGTACCCTTCCTCTTCCTTGTCCTGTTCTCACCTCTTATTTACACACACACACACATACACACACACACACATGCACTACACTACCACACATGTTGGGAGCTAATCCTGGATGGGGCGGTGCCAGATACCTGGTTCGGAAAATCCCCGCAAGCCAACATACAAGTCGGCGCCGAATCTCTGTATTCAGCGGGTGAACTGCCCGCGACAAAAGATGCACTACACTTTTGGAACTGACCTCAGCAACGAGATAGAAATCTATAGAGTGGCGATGTGCCCGCCATCTTTGAAGCTTTTTGAAAGTACAGCCGCCATGTTTTCTGAGGGCAATGTCAGAACGTGCGCGTAAATGTCAATTCAATCGAAGTGCATTTAGATGAATGTAATATTTAAAACATGTTAAATTTACCCAGAGTAATATAATAAAAAATGAAGTATAATACGGGTCCGAATAACATTAATTTTTAAAACTTTAAATTAAATTGATATCTCTATGGAAATGAGCTTGTCATAATTTGAGTCCAACTCTCGGTAACGTCGATATAAAAATATATATTTAATAAACTTGTTATAACTACTTTCATACATTTAAGCAGTGCCTACAGAATATTGATAAAATATGATCTAACCTCAAATTAATTGAAATTCACCAGCAATCATTATTTAAAATGTGCATTAATGAAGCAAAAATTAATATAAATTATTCACTTTACTTGAATATTCTTTGTTCAATTTCAGTAGGAATTGATCTAGCTTCCTAATTCATCATGTACATTTGGGGGAGAAAAAAAACACATGGTAAGCTTGACATCTGGTTTATTTAATAGTGGGGGGAAGTATTTACATTTACTGTGCAGAAACAAAACAAAGGACCATCTCAGCATTTGCTCTATGGATCAAGGGAAACTGCACGCAAAACCTGATCGAGATGGGGTTCTACTCCCAAATTAAAATAACAAAGTGGCATTTAAAACTTTATTACATTATTAAAAACATGCAAACAGGAAATTAAAAATTATTTACAAAAAATATATTACATTCTACTTCATTGGCCTTTGAAGTGTATTAATTTTGTGAATACTTGTCTGATGGGTTTTCCTCTTTGCTGTTCTGTTATGTTTCTACAACTGTAATGAAGCCGGATTGTGAAGTACTGATGTAGTAGTAGTTTTATCAACTGATAGTAATGTGGTTCTTCATCTACATCCACAGAATTGAAAAGATGGTCATTTTCAACAAATAGTTGTCCCGTCATCATCTCGAAAACTTCCAATTCAAGGGACTGCGTTGAAGTAGGTGTTGATGGCCACGATAAACTTTCTCAGCAACCTTGCACAGTTTTATTACATCAGGAGATGCATTTATCAATGAATTATTTACACTTCTTAAGGCTACGAGATGAGATTTCTCTCTTTCATCACTAGCAAAAAGGATCTGTAAACATTCACAACACTGAATCTTTTTTGATGCTTGCCGAACAACACATCCAGGCATGTACTCCACAACATGTTCAACATACAGGCTCAAATCACAATATGTGTGAACAGTTACATCATTAAAATTGTCTGGTACATCAGTGATCTCACTTAAGCATGTAGACACATTTGCAGCAGGTAAAAGAACACTTATGTCATTTGATTGATAATTTGACTGCTGTGACGGGTCAACACGGGCCACAAGACACTTCCGGTACGCACTTTTAAACTGTCGAGCATTTGGATTGTTGTTGTGACCACCTCTACTTCTCACAGTTGAAAAAAAAAGTTCTAGGTGGTCCTGGCTCAAGCGACGAGAAAGAAAATAAGGTAGCTGAGAATCATCACACCATACATAATTCTCAGCTATCATTTCGACAGACTTCAAATCTAAAATGAAGCCTAAAATAGCAGTTTTTCTGTTGGATAAAAGGATACTAGTGCCATCACTTAACTTCAGGTTTTCGTAGTAAGAAATGCACATGTCAATGTTCTTTACAATAGCTTCCTTGTTTTTTTGTGTGATAGGGGACTTCGTACCTTTCCCCATTGGATGACATGAATTTAACATATCAAAAGTTAAATTCACATAATCAGCTAATTTAACAGTAGCATCACAGACCTCAAATTCATTAATACCTATCTCCTTGCAAAAAGAAAAAGAGCGTGCCACAGATCTACTAAGTGCATGTCCAGCAAGAGAGACTTTCATTCTCTGTGACTGAAATTGAATATGTTGCCATCTCAATTTATTTGCTGCGTGCAGACCCTCATGTTCCTGCAAAGAGACAAGTTTTTCGAAGTACTGCCATTTAATCGCATTATTGTCACCATCAAATAAAATCTTTTTTTTCCCCAACAAATTCCTCATTAATTTTAGAGAGTGTGCAGCATCTAAAATGCAAAACACCTTTCTCTCTGGAAAAGAAGGGTGATGGAACCAACACTTCTGTACGTTGTTTTCAAATACAACACCCAATTTTTCCATGACAGTCCTGTTCGTAACAAGCCCATCACATACAACTGCGACCACAGTTATCCCCGTTTCGTGAAGTTTTGCAAGATACTGCTCAATTAGATTTGTTTTTACCGAGGCAGAAACTCCATTCACTAAACAGTACCCCACAGGAATTTTCCAAGGGCGATTTAAAGCCGTTACCATGAAAACTAAAGCTTCTTTAGCAACAGGTCGATCAATATTATCGAGGTAACCATGTCCCAAATCAACATAACCACAAACTTCTTTTCCATCCCAAACCACTTCTTTTTTTATTGCAATCTCATCAAACATCAGGGAACAGTATATGGGCCCTGAGCCACTTTGCATTTCTGCAGTAAGCTTCTGAAAGCTCACTTCAGTAAATCCAGGACGCCCATCAACAAACGAAGGCCACTGCCGCAGTGTTCTTGGATGAGGAAGTTTAACGTGCTCTCTCAAAAATGAGTAGGCCCGCGCAGAATAAAAATTAAGAGTAAGAGCAAACTGTCTAATCTTCTGACTGTACTGCCTTACTTCCTGATGAGGTAAATCGACGATTTCTTTCATCACATCACTGAAACAATTATTTATAATGGCTGAGCCAGACTCACACAATCGTTTGTTTAGTTCCTCAATGAGGTTATTTTGTGTTGAAAGCTGCTCCTGTTTCCTTCGCATTCCTTGTCTGGCGGTTTTCAGCTTCTTTTGAGTTTTTTTGGCAGTTGGTTACAGCTTCCAGGTACTTTTTGTTGATTTTTGTGGGACTTGGCAAGCTATAGTTATGTAAGCCATTTGCAATATCACTTACAATCTCTATATTCACTGTTTCTTCATCTGAAGAAGAAGATACTGTCCTCTTCACTGGAGCTCTTCGTATCGTCTCCTTCCTTTGTAAGTGCTCAGGAAAAGAAAATATGGTGGGCACTGCATTGCCCAAAAGTCGCCTGCAGTCGTTCACTTTGAACATATATTTTTCTTCAAAGTGATTGGAGCAAATGCGGCTCGACTTGGTGGGCCACCACTTTTCTCTTCTAATCAACACTACCCATCTCCTGGTCAATTCTTCGTCGTTCAGGGGAAACCTAAAATGTTACAAAACAAGTTAGTTACGAACACCAGTTATAGGTAAAAATTCAATGGAGTGAATGAGAAAATACTTACGTAAAATACGATATTCCAATAGTTTTGTCGTTTCTATTGGTGCAGTTGTACGCAGAACAACACGATGGCATTTTGAGATCGCAAATTTAAACACACTACACATAAATACGCCGAAAACGTGTACTTCTTAACAAGAGTCCGTACAAGCCCCGAATGCCTCTTGATTTGTTTTGACCTCAGAAAACATGGCGGCCAGTAGTGCAAAAAGCTTCAACCAGGAGCGCTGTATCAGTATTCATTTCCTCTCTATGTAATTCAAGCTCGTTGGACCTCAGCATTTGACGCGCCCCTTATCACTAACCAATCAATCATCGGCAAGAGTCCAGACATTCCTTATTAAAAACTAAAAAAAGGGGGGAAATAGTACGAGAGCCTTAGGGAAATTCCGAATTCAAGCTTCGGCTCGCCTTCCGCGATGGACATGAGTAGACATCGTATGTTTAGGGAAATGCCTATTTTATTCTAACAAACTTATTTAAAGGCTGATAATATATGTGAACGAATCATGACAAATGTTGACATCTGACGAAGTTTTAAAATGCTTATTTTTGCTTCTTTTTTTAGCATAAATGCCTTTTTTGGGATAAATACCTTGTTAAAGACTTTTTTACTTTTATGTATTATTTTCATATACAATTTAAAGATATCAAAAAATTGGCGTTGGTCCAATGGCATTCATTACGAAATCTTCAATTCACGTCTTTGAATTTTAAAATACGAGAGAATTCTTGAAAGTATACCAACAGATTTTTCTCCATTTCCGTATTTCATATATACCACCCCATGTTCTGAGAACATGCTTGACTGAAAATATACCACATGATGGCACCAACATTGTAAGTGGAAATAAATGCAAATTACCAGAAGGTTTCAGTGTTACCAATGATGGACTTCTAAAATATATGCCAGTCACATCAGTAAATATTAAGAGATCCTTCTCCGCATTCAAACTGATGTCTCCCAATAGCAAATTTGAAATTGTGATCCTTGAAAAGTGACTGGTAATATGTAAATATTACTGGTTAATGGAAACTATTAAGAATAAAATGTAGAGAAGAGTTGTAAATATATAAATGTAGATTTATTTTAAAATGCTCGTACTTGTTTCGTGGATTTGAAGTTTAAAAAGTAATATAGAGAAATTATAAACAATTTTTCATTTGATTGTGTATGTAACTTCTATGATAGTGCCCTTTTTTCTCCTTATTCTTCATCATTGACCATTGTAGAAATCACGACCGTTCAATAAGAAGGATAATGGATCACGGATCACACTTATTATTTTGCTGAGCAACGTTTCGGAATATTTTGTTCATCATCAAGCAACAAATAAAATACAATCACAATAAATAAGGACAAAACTAAATAAGGATAACTAAATATCTGTGTAATTATTTTTCTACATGTATGTTCATTCATGTTTTTTTATGTTGTTGTTCAGAAGAGTTTGTTCTTATTTATTGTGATTGTGTTTTTTGTTTGTTAGCCCTGATGATGGAATAAAATATTCCGAAACGTTGGCAAACTAGTGTAAGTCATTAATTGACCGATCCCGTGATCCATTATCCTACTACTTATTCTCTTCATATTTTCAGTGCCTTTTTAGGCGATTTTTTAGCGCCTAAACATCCGATGTCTAGACACGAGTCTCCATGTCGCCGCCTCTTTGGTGGTGGAGAGGCCACGTGGCTACTGCGCGACCCAATTCCGAGTCCAAACGGCTCCAGTCTAAACAAAGCGTCACGGCGCGCTGCACACTGCTCCGAAATAGGTCGAAACGAAAAAAGATCATAAATCGCTCACTCAGGTAAAAAAATCTCTTAAAGAGCTTCATTTTCGGATTTTTTCCAGCTTAGTAATAGCGTGTGCGTGTAGTGTGTGTATGTGCAGCATGAGCTTTAATGCAGAAGATTGCGTCGTTTTTCATTAATCATTTCTACAGTCCGGAAGTTCAAGCATTTATTTTATCTAAAATTGGTATGCAAAAGGCATTTATTTTTATTGAAATAAGCGTGAAAGAACGGCATTTATTCTGGTTGAAGTAGAGGGTAAATGCACAAGAAATGTTGAAAAATCACCATTTAAAAGTAATTATTGTAAAGAAAGTAATAATTAAAATGATTTACATTTTCATTCTAACTCTAAAATTTACATTAGCACTCAAGAAAACTTTTTTACTTGTTGCATATGATCATCTTGATTGCACATGACCATCCGGCCTGATGATTACGAATTTATTTTACTCGCAACGCTGTCTCTACGAAATGCTACTGTGGACTCCCTTTTCAATCTTGAAATGGTATCAGCTGAAACAGAATTATAGATTACCTTCTTCGCATTTGTGTAGTCGCCAGTAGGGAAGAGAGAACTAGAAGGAACTGCGAAGGGTACCCCATGTGCAGACAGCTCTGTCCTCAAAAGGGATTAGAGGCCATACACAAACACGGGATACAATTTCTCGTGAGCAAACGCCATCAACAACAAAAAAGTATCATTCCTGGTATCATCTTCCTTCCTTTCAGATTTTTAACACAACCTGAAACAGGATCTTCACATCCACAGAAAGATAATGCACGACTGTGCGTTCATGTTGTCCACGGTCCGTTGTCCCACGTTGCAAGTAGGTTTCCTGCTTCATAGAGATCGTTGCCAGAAGGAGAAAAGAAAAAATAATGATGAAAAAGGCAGGAAAGGTACAAATAAGTCAGAAAAAGGCACAAATAAAGCGCAATGGGAAAAATAGGCATCAGAAGCTAAAATAGGCAAAAAAAGGCAAAATGAAAATGTACTAAAACAACTCCAGAAGTACAATTAAGTGATTCCTACTATTGAAAGTCATAAAGTATTGTACTATATAAATAATTGTAATACATGTTTTGTGAGTCCTTGATACCGAAAAATCCATTGACAACAAAACGTCCGTCTCTCCGTCCGCCTGTCTCTGTACGTCCGGCCGTCTATGGTCACCGCTAGCGCCTAAACCGTTCAGCCGATTTTCTCCGATTTAAACGAATTCAATACCCAATGCGTTTGAAACTGATGTTTTCATTTCTCGGGGTACTTTCAATAAAGCGTCAGATACATTTTCAGAATTTTCTAAAAAATGGCTCCAAATTTTTTAAATAAACTTTGTCCCCAGATAGTATAAAAGAAGTTCACGATAATGAAGCAGGTTTCATTTTCGTTGAAACCCCTGAGTTTTCGAAAACTGCAAAAGTTCAAATTTTTATGGTCATCTTCCTACAAATATAATATTGAAGATGCAGATTTTTTTTCCAGAATAAAATCTGTTTAAAGACATATCGAAATGAGGCCATATACAATTTTTCGAAAATACGCATTTCGTGTAATTTTGCGTATAATATAGGGGATTTTAAATTTGTATAAAAACCATTTTTTCTCAAAAAAGCCTTCATCTATTTTCTCCTCTTATGTATCAAAGGACGGTAAAAAAAGTTGGTGCTAGTTGCGTTTCCGGGAAACTCACTGTATCGTCGAAAATTACAAACATTCAACGTTTCAAAACTACAAAATATAAGATGGAGATTTTTGCTTTAAACAAAATATATTCTAAAAAAATGATCTCTTTAGAAAAAGTCACCGCTCCAATTTGTTTCTTAAAAATTTTCCCACAGATATAGAACAAGGAACGCTTAAAATAATGGCCCATGTTTCATTTTAGAAAATTGCAAATTTAGAAAAAATACGAGAAAGTATGTACTATTATATGGCTCCTAGTGAATGAGGATAAGCTGTGATGGTTTTGGGCGTTCCGGCCCTCTGTGGCGAGGCCACCCAGCCGCCTGATGGAAGTTCCGTGTCGGGCGGTGGTGAATGCCCAGCAGTGTCCAGCGTAGCGTGAGGGCACTGGCCAGCGCGCTGTGGTGACCTTGATCTCTCGGGTATCGTATATGAATTAAATAGTTACCGCCTGGGAAATTATAATTTGGAGCTATGATGAAGTTATAATACAAGCTGTAGAGCAATGTGCTCCCATGATAAAAACCATGTTTTACGCATATTTCAATTAATCCCCCTTCATTCGCGCAATGTACTTTCCATCCGTATACATTTTTGTTGTAAATTTCACATCTGCGCAATTTACCGAATTATCCGATAGATTCGTTACCCGTAGAGAGGTACAATTTTATAGTCCTCTCTCTCTCTCTCTCTCTCTCTCTCTCTCTCTAATTCAGTCGCTGTCTGGAGGAGAATTTAGCGCCGGCTGCTCTGATCGGTAGTTTTCCGTGGTTTCTCCGATCAACACCAGGCGAATGCCGGAGCAGTACCCTACCTAACGGGCCACGGATCGCGCGCGATCTGTCCTTCCCCTTCTTTGCCCTATAAATTTCCTCTCACACACACTTACACTAACATGCACTACACTACCACATATTCCGGGAGATTGGTCGGGAGCTTAGAGCTTGTCCCGGCTGGGGCGGTGCCTCGCTGGTGGGAGAGTCCTGGTTAGGGGGAAACCCCACTAGCCGACGGTAGGTCGGCGCCGGATCTCGCCATCCAGCGGGGGATGATCACCGCCATCTCCCGAGAAAAAACATGCACTACACTAACGGGACTAATGACCAAAGCAGTTGACGTACCCGGAAACACGAAAAAATCAATCAATCTTATTTATCTTCTTATAATCTGTACTCGTATCAGCTATCACTCCTTATCGATTTGATTTTTCGTCCAGTTTCTTCTTCGTCCATTCAGCAATGCTGGTGGCCCCTTGTGTGCTAGGAGGAAAATAAATTAACTTCAAAAGATGCTTCCCTTATGGCAAAGGTGGGAAGAGTAGAACTGAGAGTGATATATTGTTGGCAATACTATATAATCAAAACTGTAGTGCATTTGTCGTTGCAACTAGTTTTCTATTAGTCGGATGCGAGAATTTCGAGCTTTCAAATGTTGCTTACTACGCTCTGTTGGTACCTTCATTCATAATTAAACTATGGTTGATAGTGGGGTAAGGATTCTGGAAACTGAAGTACGGTTTCTGGAATTCTGAAAAAACACGCGCGAGCATTATACTTCTTTCTCATATGTCGTTTTCTGTTTTCTCTGTTTTTGATCATAACTAAATCAAATAAAATATAAAATACTTCTGGGATCACTGGATAAACAAACATTCAAATAAAAACGATGATTCCAGTCAATTTATAAAAGTAAATATTTGAGACGTTTCGACCTCATGTGTGCAGAAGACCTCACACATGTCGTCGAAACGTCTCAAATATATACTTTTATAAATTGTCTGGAATAATAGTTTTTACGTGAACAAATAAAAATGTTCTTCCTCTTTACGCACTATCTCACTCACAGTTATCTCATCTCGCCCATCCACTGTGGCTCAGAGTTACCTTCACCAAACGAGACTCCTTATTTTCGAAAACACAAAGAACATATGGAGAAAAAGGCTCTCTCCAGTTGTTAGGCGCATTTGAGAAGCCTATCTTTTTTCCCTTATCACATCGTTAATATAAAAACATTTGGCGATATTGATTCATACAATCATAAATCTAGTGCTTTCCTATCCTTTATGGCCCATATCGGGGGAGATCGCACCGCTGGATGGTCGACTGCATTCACCATTGACCGACAGGCTTTCTGCCCTTTTTTATTATTATTTTTTCTGGTGCAGTGGATTAACCACTTTACTGAATAGTTACATAGAAGTATTACACATAGTACGTATACTATGATTAAATTATTACAAATAAGGAGGGTATTCCCTCTGGGATCCTCTTCAACCATTTAGCAGTGCGGGATTGAAATCTTTTTTTTTAGTTGTTTAGAAACTTTATCATAGGTCGGTTATAGGGAATGTAGGGAGTAATAGTATTGACTTAAGGTGGGCGGAATTTGTCCTTGGGAAGTCTGGAGCGGATTCTTGTTTGTAGGGGGTCAGAAGTTTTACCTAGATGAAAAATGTTCTGGCCTGGAAAATAAGATAGTTTTGAGTAAAACCTATCTGAGATTCTGGAAATATGTTGGGAGATTGTTGGGACATTGAGGTCTTTATGGAGTTGGTTATTTGAAATATACCACGGCGCAATTACAGCTATTCTCAAGACTATTTTGGAAGGTTTGTAGGTGTTTGATGGATGAGCACGCAGCGCCTCCCCATACGGGGCAAGCGTAAGTTAGAGAAAGAAGAAGTAGGGCTTTGTGAAGATATAGTGAAGTTTTTGTGTGAAGGGAGGACTTCCTATTTATCATCGGGTATAGTTTACGGAGAGTGGCATAGGCGCTTTCTGCATTGTAGGTAGTGGTTGGTTGCGTAATTATTCCATCTAGTAAGGTACAGCCCACGCTGGTTTAGAGATTTATGGAGGAGATACGGTGCGACGCATCATGGCAATTGATTTTTCTTTCGCAGCTGCCATCGCATCATAAAGGACGATTCGATCCCGGGTAGTTACTTCCCCGAGACGCGATTTTTACTCAAGCATTTGAAATTTCCGACGATGTTTTCATTCGTTTTACTAGTATTCGTTTGGAGAATTGAATGTAATATTTGGCATCTTATTAATATAGTCTTAGGATGTATTTGTGTCATTTTTGTAGTTTTCCATTGAATGCAGAGTATTTAAAAA